>PVIY010005789.1:0-91894 GCA_004026745.1 Myrmecophaga tridactyla
TGACAAACAACTCAATTCAAAATACAGGTAAAAGAGATGAATAAACATTTTTCCAAAGAGGAAATATAGATGGCTAAAAAGTACATGAAAAGATGCTCAGCTTCACTAGCTATTAGGAAAATGCAAATCAAATCCACAATCAGATATCATCTCACCTACTAGAATGGCCACTACTAAACAAATAGGAGACTACAAGTGTTGGAGAGGATGTGGAGAAACTGGAACACTTATTCACAGATGGTGGGAACATAAAATGGTACAGCCACTGTGGAGGACAGCTTTGTGGTTCTTCAGGAAGCAAACTGTAATTGCCTTTCAATCCAGCAATCTCGCCACTCAGGTTATACCCAGATCTGAAAGCAGGAACGCGAACAGACATTTACACACCAATGTTCATAGCAGCATTATTCACAATTACCAAAAGATGGAAACAACTCAAACATCCAGCAGCAGATGAATGGATAAACAAAATATGGTATATACATATGATGGAATATTATTATTCAGCAGTAAGAAGGAATGAAGCCATGAAGCACCGACAACATAGATGTAACTTAGGGACATTATGTTAAATGAAAAAAGTCAGACGCAAAGACAAATATTGTAGGAGCTCACTAATATGAGCTAATTATAATGTATAAAATCAGAAATAAAATGCAGAACGTAGGTTACCAGGATACAGAATATGGCTAAAAAATGAGAAGCAATTGCTTAATAATATGTGCAGAATTTAACTAGGTTGAATTAAAATGTTTGGAAATGGACAGAGGTGCCAGTAGCACATTAATTGTGAGAATAATTAACAGTGCTGAATGGTTTGTGAATATGGTAGAAAGGAGAAGTTCACTCAAATATGTCACCAGAAGAAAAACTGGAAGCTAAAACATGGGAATGTATAACATTCTTGTGGTGGACAATGTCTGCGATTAACTATACAAATACAAAAAAAGTTCTTTCATGAACTAGAACAAATGTACAACGCTATTAAAAGGAGTTAAAAATAGAGTAATACATGGGGAAAATGTACCTATTGCAAACTATGGACTAGTTAAAAGTAGTATTTTAATACTCTTTCATCAAAAGTAACAAATCTACCACACCAAGTCTACAGGACAATAATATGGGATAAAAATATTTTCTAAAAGAGTAGGTCACAAATCAATAAGGAGAGTTACGATTTCTTTTTAATACATCATGGAAAGTGAGCATTCTACCACTGAACCACCCATGTACCCAATACTTTCATTTTAATCTTCTGGTTAATTGTACTTTCTAAACTTTACAGTACTGCATACATCGCATATGCAATGTTTTTTAAACTATTATTTGAAAAAAACTAATCACTTACTAACGACTAGTTCACACCATTTTCCAAATTCAGACATGTGCAATACGGGCATGAATTTAGCTTTAAACTTATCAGTTGCATAATGTGACTTATCTACCATACACTTCCTCTGCTTTTGCCAAGACCTAATTGCTAGTTCAGTAAGTTCTAGGCAAGCAAAGTAACATCACTAAGTGGACTTTTTCCCCTTTCCCACGGGCTATAAGATATTATGTTGGAAAGCAAAAATAAAAGAAACTACACACTTGTTTGCCCCCAACAAAATCACATAAAGATAAAAGAGCCACTAACTACAGCTTAAAACTATGACTTAATAAAGCAGAACACATACAGACATTTGGACTTTATGCTAGAGTAGAACTTACATAGGGCAGTACTGAATGGAGGTAAGAGGGATATAATTACCCGTCTAATATTAGACTTTCATAGGCAGCCTTTTTGTCACACACAGGACAAATCCAGGTGGGCTTCTTCTCATTCATTTGTAGATAAAGGGCAGCATCAAAACACTGCAAGTGTGTACAAGTCACTGCACGGCATGGGATTGTCAGTCTCATTTTCCCTAACTGTAGGACAGGAACATAACATGGAAAAATATTTCAGAAATGAGAACAAAACAACAAAGGAAATACATAGTAAATCAAAAAAACAGAAACCCAAATCAGAATTTACCCCATCAGAGTCACTATATATTTTACTTTTATTCTCCAATTGCCATATGATTTTTTTTTTTGACTACTTCATTTTTTCAAAATAGCTAATACATAAACGCACAGGGAGGAAAAAACACATATACTCCAAAATTAAGTCCTCTTCTCATCTGGTCCCCAGTTTCCATATTTAGAGGAATCTCTGTCATTCATCTCTCACATGGCCTTTCACAAATGTTTTATATGTATGCAAGTGTATATTTTTAAAAAGTATTTTCTCACAAATAGTGGCATGAAATATACACAATTCTGTACCTACAAGTAGGGCTGATGTTCTGAGGCTAGAAGAAGCTAAGTTATGCACTTAAGAGCCACAGTCGGCAGAGCTAGAACACAAATCCAAATGTTCTTCACTTTCATGAGAATGTCCTGGGTTTATTACATTACACATGGTGTTAGCTTTTGGGTTGAATTATCCACCTTTTTTCTATTTTACTAAGTATGTATTCTATTAGGAAAGGATGTATAGCCTGAATAGAACCTATTTGATTACAAGATTCTTTTTTCCTTACCATTATGAATAAGACAAATGATATTAGATTTTCTAAAACCCAACTATCCTTATATTCCTAGGATGAATCCTTCTTTGTAATCTTATTTTTCTTTTAAAATAGTACTGAATTTTACTTGTTGGTGTTTTCTTTAGGAATTTTTTTTATCAGAAATAGTGAGTTTTTTTGTTGTTGCTTATACAATGAATGTTTAGAAACAATCCAGTCACTGAAAAGGTTGAATAAATAAGTTACACCACACCTATCCAACAAAATGACAGCAATAATTAAGATACAGCAGATTTATTCCTACTGATACATTTAAAATAAACTACTAATTGAAAACAAAGTAAACCACAGAAACAATGAAATTTTTTCCATAAGCATATGATTATGAAGACAGGCAGTTAAACTTGGAGAGATATTTATCATACTATTAGTAATAACACTGATTTTGAATTGTAGACCTTGGTAATATTGTATGCTCCTATTCTATTTGAATAATTATTATCAAATAGGAACTGTCATTTTTTTTCCTTTAAAATAATGCTCTAACTTAGCTAACTATGGTTTTATAGGCCACTGATTTTTTTTTTTTTTTTTTTTCCCCACATGGGCAGGTACTGGGAATTGAATCCAGGTCTCTGGCATGGCAGGCTTAAGAACTCCACCTGCTGAGCCACGTGGCCTACCTAGGCCACTGGTTTTTGAACTTCAGTTTCAGAAGCTTAAAAATTGAGAACCTGAGCATTTTTATGGATGTAGATGACATTTATCAGCATTTATTGTATTCAAAAATAAAAGTAGTGCCTGCCAAACATATTCATGACAGAGTCAGAGTAAAAAAGATAGGTAATATCATGTGTGTGAAGATGTGTCAATAAAATTTTTTTAAGAAATGAAATGGTTTTGACTAGTGGACCTCTTCAAAGAATATTAGGAGCCCCAGATATCCCTGGGTCATACTTTGAGAATAGTGGCTTTCTTTTTTTCATCTCCTTAGAATTTTGACAACATACAAAAATGACAACATAAGGAACAATAAAAATTTAACTCAATTCTAGTGTCTTCTGAGAGTTAATGAGCATTATCTAAATGTCTAAGAAGACATTTACTGTTACTTACTGGAAAAAAATCTGATCAATTTCCCAACAGTGATTATGGCACACTGCTAAAGATTTGAATGTGTTAAATGCTAATTTAGTCAGGTAATAGTTGCTGTTTTGAAATGTACTGTGTTTTAATATGAAGAAAAGTTTCTAACCAATACAATACCTTAGAAATAAAATGTAAACATGAAGTATCCTATGTGATTTTCACTTCCCCGTGGAATAAGTAGTACTAATCTATGTAAAACATGGTGAGAGCCAGTGGTTATCAAACTATCCTTAGCAGAATTATTTTCATAAGCCAACAAAGCAGACAAAATCACTGCCTCCCTCCCCCGCCAACTAGGTAGGAGAATACTCCCAGGGGTGTAAATCTCCCTGGCAATGTGGGACATGACTCCCAGGGATGAGCCTGGACCTGGCATAGTGGGATTGAGAAAGCCTTCTTAACCAAAAGGTGGAAGAGAAATGAAATAAAGTTTCAATGGCTAAGAGATTTCAAATAGAGTGGTGAGATCATTCTGGGGGTTATTTTTATACAGTATATAGATACGCCTTTTCAGTTTTTGGTGTACTGGAGTAACTAGAGGGAAATATCTGATACTGCTGAACTGTAATCGAATAGCCTTGATTCTTGAAGATGATCGTATAACTATATAGCTTTTAAGAAATGAATGTGCGAGTGTGAAAACCTTGTGACTCACATTTCCTTTTATCCAGTGTCTGGACAGATAAGTAAGAAAATAAAGGAAAAAGAAAAATGAATAATAGGGGGTGATGGGATGTTTTGGGTGCTATTTTTTGCTTTTACTTTTATTCTTTTATTGTTTTTGGGGTAATGAAAATGTTCAAAAATTGACTGTGATGATGAATGCACACTATATGATGATACTGTGAACCACTGATCATACACTTTGGGTGATTATATGGTATGTGAATATATAATATGCATCAATAAAATAAATAATAATCAATAAAATTGCACTAAAAATAATCAGAATCCAAAAAAATAAAAGCAAACTTAGCTCTCCTTTTCTATCTCGCAGCCACCCAATCCACTTCTGCAGGACAGATCAAGAATCAGTGGCTGGGCGGGCCACGGTGGCTCAGCAGGTAAGAATGCTTGCCTGCCATGCCCGAGGACCCGGGTTCGATTCCCAATGCCTGCCCATGTTAGAAAAAAAAAAAAAAAAAAAAAAGAATCAGTGGCTGTTATCTAGCATCACAAAGATAACACTCTCATGTAAAATTCAGATGTTTTGTTTAGGAATATGATACATACACAGCCAGAACTCTTTTCAAGAATTACTTTAAAATTGGCTTTCTTATGAATGAACTTGGAGAATTTCAGTTGGTAACAGACCATCAGGAGATAGAAATAGGGTAGATATTGGATAATTGGAGCTAAAGGGATACAGATTATACAACAGGACTGATTATAAAAATTCAGAAATGGATAGCACACTACTACCTAACTGTACTACAATAACGTTAGAACACTGAATGAAGCTGAATGTGAGAATGATGGAGGAGCCTGGGGACACAAATGAAATCAGAAGGAAAGATAGACAATAAAGACTGAGATGGTATAATCTAGGAATGCATAGAGTGTATAATGATAGTGACTAAATGTGCAAATTTAAAAATGTTTCTGCATGAGGAAGAACAAAGGAATGTCAATAATGCAGGGTGTTGAAAATAGATGGTAATTAATATTTTAAAACTTTATGTGTGAGACAAGCAAAAAATGTTTATTTGGTACAAAATTTATATTCTGACTAGTACATTTCCTAATATAACTTATGTGGTCAGCTTAATAGAACACCACAGTACTTGGAACCTTGTGTAGGGCATGAGATTTTGTAGGTTTGTCCAGAACGATGCCCAGATAAATCCCAGAGCGATTTGAACAGTGAATAGGGAAGTATTTGAAGAGTCCCCTAGGGGGGAATGGTAAGAAAGGGGGAAAATTCAACTTTCCCAAGTGGAGAATTCTTGGTATTCTCACAGGCAGCGGGGACAGCCAAAGCAAAAGGCTGAGCCTCCAATCTTGGGGTTTGTTCATATGAAACTTAATCCCGCAAAGGATAAGCTAAGCCTACTTAAAATTAGGCCTAAGAGTTACCCCCAAGAGGACCTCTTTCGTTGCTCAGATAGGCCTCTCTCTCTCAGCCAACACAATAAGCAAACTCACTGACCTCCCCCCCAACATGTGGGACATGACTCCCAGGGGTGTGGACCTTCCTAGCAACATGGGCCAGAAATCCTAGAATGAGCTGGGACTCAGCACCAAGGGATTGAGTAAATCTTCTCGACCAAAAGGGGGAAGGGTAAAATGAAACAAAATAAAGTGTCAATGGTTGAGAGATTCCAAACACAGCTGAGAGGTTATCCTTTAGGTTATGCTTAAGCATTAAATAGATAGCACCTGTTCAGTTAAGGTGTAATGGAGAGGCTGGAGGGAACTGCCTGAAAATGTGGAGCCATGCTCGGGGGTGGCCATGTTTCTTGAAGACAACTGTATGATGATATGGCTGTTGCAGTGTGACTGTTTGATTGTGAGAGCCTTGTGTCTGATGCTCCTTTTGTCTACCTTATCGACGGACAAGTAAAACATATGGATTAAAAATAAATAAATAATAGGGGGAACAAATGTTAAAATACATTTAGCAGATCGAAATGTTGGTAATCAGTGAAGGGGAGGGGTAAGGGGTATGTTATGTATGCATTTTTTTCTGTTTTCTTTTATTGCTTTTTCTGAATTGATGCAGATGTTCTAAGAAATGACCATGATGATGAATAAAAAAAAAATATTACTGGAAGAGCAAAACCTGATAAACAAATCCACAAACAATTTTTACGTTTGCATTACAGAAGCACATATATAACCACAAATAAAAGATAGGTTAAAATAAATTGGTACTTTTAGCACTCAAAAAAAAAATTGGCTTTCTTAGATCCCAAGGAGAGAGGTCATAGAATCTGCTTCGACGATCCAAGCTCACATCTACTCTAAATCATTTTACAAATGTAGTGTTAAATATTAACTAATAACATTTCTTCCAGCACTTTAGCCTATCATTTTCTCCCCTTGTTTTTGCCAAATAAACCCAGGGTTCACCTCTTCTCCTTCCAAGTGCCTGTGATCCATTTTTTTTCCACCATTTCCACTGTCACAGCATCTGATCCTGTTATTTCCAGAGTCAACTGGTTATATTCCCTTCTTCTGTCTTCAACTTATACTAGTACTTTCTCTTCCTCAAAATCTACTTTCATCATCTAACTTCTCTGGCCATCTAAGCACTTGGATTTGGTTTTCTAATTAACATGTACTACATAGTACAGCTCAGCTACTCAACTCTATGTTAACAATTTTACAGCCTGAAAAATATCAATCACTCTTTTCTTGAAAAGTGTTCTGGAAAAATCAGGATGGATACTGAGGAGACATTCATAAAACAGTCTCAGTAACAGACCTGTTGTCATTTTTAAGCAAAGATATAAAAAAATTTAATAAAGTTAAAAGGGTCAAAAACAATTTGATCTGTTAACAGTTCACTACTTCAAATAATTGAAAGTTACTTTTATTAAAATTGACATGTTTGAATGTGTGAAACTAAAGCAAAAAATGTTTATTTGGTACAAAATTTATATTTTGACTAGTGCATTTCCTAATATAATTTATGTGGACAGCTTAATTGAACACCATTAAGTACATGGAACCTTGAGTAGGGCATGAGAGTTTGTAGGTTTGTCCAGAGTGATGCCCCAATAAATCCCAGAGTGTTATGAACAGTGAATAAAAAAGTATTTGCAAAGTCCCCTTGGGGGAATGGTGACAAACGGGGAAAATTCAACTTCCCCATGTGGAGAATTCCTGACATTCTCACAAGCAATGGGGATAACCAAAGCAATAGGCTGAGCCCTCAACCTTGGGGTTTGTTCATATGAAACTTAACCCTGCAAAGAATAGGCTAAGCCTACTTGAAATTAGGCCCAAGAGTCACCCCCAGTCACCTCTTTTGCTGCTCAGATGTGGCTTCTCTCTCTCCTCCAACATGACAACCAAACTCACAGCCCTCCCCCTCTCTACGTGGGACATGATTTCCAGGGGTGTGGACCTTCCTAGCAACGTGGGACAGAAACCCTAGAATGAGGTGGGACTCAGCACCAAGGGATTGAGAAAATCTTTTCAACCAAAAGGGGGAAGAGAGAAATGAGACAAAATAAAGTGTCAATGGCTGAGAGATTTCAAACAGAGTCAAGAGGTTATCCTGGAGGTTATTCTTACGCATTATATCACCGTTTTAGTTAAGGCGTAACAGAGAGGCTGGAGGGAACTGCTTGAAAATGCAGACCTGTGATCCAGTAGCCATGTTTCTTGAAGATGACTGTATAATGACACAGCTTTCACAACGTGGCTGTGCAATTGTGAAAACTGTGTCTGATGCTCCTTTTATCTACCTTATCGACAGGCAAGTAAAACACACAGAATAAAAATAATAGGGGGAACAAATGGTAAATTTAGTAGATTGAAATGCTGGTGATCAGTGAGGGGGAGGAGGTGTGGTATGTACGAATTTTTTTTTTTTTTAATTTTTATTTCTTTTTCTGGATTGATGCAAATGTTCTGAGAGGTGATCGTGGTGATGAATATACAACTATGTGTTGATATTGTGAGTTACTGACTATATACCAAGAATGGAATGATTATATGGTAAGAATGTCCGTGTTTGTACGTTATTAATTTAAAAAAAAAATTTGACATGTTTGAAACAAATGCTCCTTTTCTTATATGGAACAATCTTAACCACTTTGATATACCACTTTCACTATTACTGAAAGTCTGAATCCTTTAATAAATAACACAGTCTGTTTGAAAAGGAAAAACAAATACGTTCTAAGAAAACAATGCAAAAAATGGCAATGGACAATTGTGCAAGCCCTTAGACTAAATAGTGTAGAAATATTTTCCTGCTGACAAAATAGTGTGACATACTAAAACAGAAAGGTTTCCACATAGTGATTGTATCCAGACACAGTCCACATAAAGTTTTCTAAATGTACTAGGGTTAACAGGAAAGGGAAGAGCAAGGTTGTCTCTGAGCCTGGCTCACGGCCTTAGATATTCTCATGTTTAACAGAAATTCGAAAGCCTTTAATAATCCTCAAGGAATAGAACTTTTCCCTCTAACAGGTGGTTCTACTGTATGACTTAAAGCAGGTAATTCTTTTCCCTAGGCCTCTGTGACTTAATTTGTTTCTTATATTGCTTCAGCTGTTTACAAGCTGCTTCTGTTTGAAGGGCAAGTTATGGGAGGGTGAATCCAATAAAAATTTCCTGGTTCAATCTTTGAGGCTGCCATCCAAAACACTAGTGCAGACATACAGGTATACCAATATGTGCATGGAGGTTACTGTGCTCCGTCTAGAATAGGACCAGGGACCCACAACTGGGGCAATTTTAATTTTAATATGAGATAGAGGAAAAAGGCAGTATGAAGATACTCAAAAAAACTCATGTCTAAAGGTGTGTACAGAGCTTGTGAGCAAGAGATGGTCCTGGATCTAAACACATGCCGAGGGCCTCTGCTACTACCTCTCACCTTAATGTCCTACTCTGGAACTATAGAATTTCACTCTGGCTTTGATAACCACAGATTCTCAGTTTCACGTAATTCAAAGCCTTTTCAATAAGAGTAAGTAACTTTTTTTAAATTAATGATGATAAAAAAAATTAAAACGACAGAAAATGCCACTTTCCAAGGTAGACTTTTAATCGCAAAATCTTAGCCCAATCTGATAATATGATATATTGGAAAGAAAACCAGAATAGCATCCAAAGAGCAATATTTTTTATCACTGTCCTACTATTAACTAGCTGTGTGATATGCATTAGTCTACCTCTTTTAGTCTCAGTTTTCTCACCTGCAAAATGGTGACAAATCCTCCATGCAGGTGTGCTCAGACAAGTAAATAAGGAGCACATAATAGGAAATCAATAAATTATTCCCTTCTCTGAAGCAATTATCTCTCCATTTTAAATATTTTACACTTGTCATAATGGTAGCTTCAAATGCTCCCAAAACTACAATATAAATTCTTATTTCTATGAAGCTCCTTTCAAGTGGAAAGGCTCCCTCCAATACTGCTGATTTTAAAGAGGGCTTCATTCACTATTCCTGACCTCACCCATCTCTTCCTTGGTATTCCAGTAACCCAATTCTAAGTGGTAAGTACAGTCTGTTTGTTTTTCATACGAGTTGGTGTTATCTCAGAGTTGCTGACTGATTTCTCCCACATAGTCTCTACATAAGAAGACGTAAAATAAAAATGATTGTGCAATTTAAAAGTGCACTAGAAATACATTAAAACATCCCACACATCCCCTGTCTGAGAACTCTTATTAAACCACAACCATCAATTAGTGCTTCTTAGGTCCTGGTAATTATATTGGTGTGTTTCAATACCATTTATATTCTGAGAAAAGGAGACAACTTTTAATATATGCTTATTATTTGCTGTGGATTCCTATAGCATTAACAGTAGTAGATTATTCTAAACCTAAAGCTATCTTCCCTCTCTGATAAAATATTCTTTTAGGTCTCCTCTTAGTTAATTATTGTCCAAAGAATTATAAAGAATTATGATGCTTACACATGAAGATTCCTGAATGGAAAACATGACAGAAGTTAGGAATTCTATCATAATATATCATTAATTACCAAGCCTACTGTTATAAGAAAACTAATAATTTATAAGAAGTAAAAATACCCAGAATGTTTTGTTATTTTACTTACAGGACACATCAAGGATACCCGAAGGCTAGTTGTAGCAATTTCACTATCAGGATCTGCAGTAAGTTTTTCTTTAACTTTAGAAAGGAAAAATAAATAAATAAACATTTAAAAATATATAAATGCTTTCATATCAATGGAATTATAGAAATAAATATCATCTTGTTCTTAAATTTCCAAAGGACTTCAAATAGGTCAAGAAACTACAAAAAAAAACAAAGTTAAATATTGATGTACTACTAAAACACAATCATACTTCCAGCATTAGGTTAAAAAATATGAACTGGCAAACTCTAGATCACATTTTTAATTGAATTTAAAAAACTATTTTAAAAAGTAGAACTACATTTGTACACTGGTATTTATGGTAGCAGCGTCCTCAAACTGATAGAGGTGACACACAGGTACACTGACTGAAGACTGAAGAGGGGACTGTGGTGGATACATACAATGGACTACTGAGTGGCTGCAAGAAGGAATGAAGTTGTGAGGCACACAACTAGGTGAATGGACCTTAAGGACAATATGTTGAGTAAAATAAACCAGAAACAAAAAGACAGATATTATAATGCCTCACAATATGGACTAACTATAATATACAAACTCTGAGAACTGAATTTGTAAGCACAGTTATCAAGTGAACGCATACTGCAAAGGTTCCTAGATTGCAAGCTCTTATAGCAGACACATCTATTTCAGAGTTGTAACTGTTATTTCTAAAGTTTGAGATGCTAAGCTCTATGTGTATAACCTGGTAGTTCTTTGGAACTTTGGGTATTTGTGTGATACCTGAGACACAGAGCTAGAGTTCTACAGCCATGAAAGTCAGCATTATCCCTTACAGCAATCGTTAAAAACACTGAAAAAGTGATCAGACTTCAATTAGAGATATGAATGAAGCTTACCAGGGTAGGACTAAGGTAAATAGACTAAAGGGTAAAGGATAAAGGTAAAAGACTGTATTTTAAAACTTCAACTTCTGTATGAGACCAAAAGAAGGGATGTTTCTTTGGGACAAAATTTTTATTTTCAGTAGCACACTATCTAACCTTAACCTGTATGGTCAGCTTATCTGAACACCATAATTACATGAAATAATAAATAGGAAATGATAAAATTGTTTGTTTATATAGGTTGGTGTGATGCCAATATATCCCAAAGTAAGCTGGGCAGAACATTAAGAGGAACTTGCAAAATCCCCTTGAGAGACTGCGAAAAACCGTGGAAACATTCAACTTCCCCACCTGGGGAAGACCTGATAGTTTTGCAAGCTATGGGACTGCCAATTCAATGGGACAGGCCCTTGATCTTAGGAATTGCCCTTACAAAACTTATTCCTGCAAAGGAGAAGCTAAGCTTACCAAGGATTATGCCTAAGAGTCATCCCCAAAGAACCTCTTTTGTTGCTCAGATGAGGCCTCTCTCACTAAGCGAACTACACAGGTGAATTCACTGCCATCCCCACTATTTGAGTCATGACTTCCAAGGGTATAAATCTCCCCGGCAACGTGGGACATGACTCCAGGGGTTGAGCCTGAACCTGGGATTATGGGAATGAGAAAGTCTTTTTGACCAAAAAGGGGAAGAGAAAAGAAACAAAGTAAAGTTTCAGTGGCTGAGAAATTTCAAATAGAGTCGAGAGGTCATACTGAAGGCTATTCTTATGCAGTATATAGATAACTCTTTTCATTTTTTGGTGTATTGGAGTACGTAGCTAGAGGAAAATACCTTAAACTGCTGAACTGTAAAAAAAAAAATAGCCTTGATTCTTAAAAATGCCTGAGTAATTCTAGAGCTCTTAAGGTGTGAATGTGTAAGTGTAAAAAGCTTGTAACTGACACTCCCTTTATCCACATATGGACAGATGAGTAAGAAAAAAAAAAAGACAAAAAAATAAACAATGGAGGTGTGGGTATGGGGGTATGGGATATTTTGGGTGTTCTTTTTTACTTTAATTTTCATTGTTTATGGAGTAATGAAAATGTTAAAAAATCAACTGTATTGATGAATTACAGCCTTCTGATGATACTGTAAACCAATGATTGTACACCTTTGATAATTATATCTCAATAAAAAAATCATTGAAGGAAAATAAAAGTAAAACTGCAGGTAAAAAAAAACAAAACAATTAACAATAGAATTCGGAATGCTGTGGTACCCTAAGTTTCAATGCTTTCCTAATACATATTCATCACGGTTTTTATAACCAGTAATAGTTTTTCCCACAGGTGTTAAATTTATCAACAGAAAAAATAATACAAAATATTTTTACACTTTCTTTTGCAACTGAGAACAACTATGGACATGGTAATTTGTCCGCAGTTTTATTCAACCAATAATGTACACAAGTTAACGTATATGCAAACTAATAAATATATACACATCTCCTTCAGGTACCTAATTCTCAGTACCTTTACATGGAGAGCCTTGCTTAATCTTTGCAGGCAGCAGAACTGGAGTAGGGCAAGAAAAATTAGGGAACAGCTTCACTGGTTTTCTGTTCTAGGCAGGAAGATCAATACTGTGTTTTTTGAGGAGATGAGAAATGGTATGAGTATATGAGACAAGATACCATTTCTATAGCCCCACCTAACTCCCTTTTCAATCTATGGATTTTTTTCTCCTTTCTGGTTCATTTAATAGTATGACAGGCAACTGGGAAAAAAAATTCCCTTTCCCAAAAAAATGGCTTGCTCTATAATGTTCAGTTACTGAACTGAATTACTTACATTTTAGTTTACTAGATACTGTTTACCTACTATTCTGCATCATGAAAGCAAAATTACAAAATTAAGTATCTCAGAAAGCAAACAGCAAATATTATTGATGGATATCAACTTAATTTTTCTTTGCAAAAAGAATTTACTTCACATTTTTTTAAATGTACATCCTATTATATATTGGAGGTTTGAAGATTTGCATTACTATTCTCAATTCAATGCATGAATTAAAACTACCACCATGCTGACATTTACATAAAACAGTTGTTTTCATAAAAAAGGTCAAAATCCAGGCTAACTGGGATTTAAAAGTGATCCTCTTTTGGAGTGGTCTCTAAGAGAAAGGTTTTTCAATTTACAGGACTCCATTCTTAGAGCATTTTTTAACCACAAATTTTCAGTTTGTACCACACCCGAATTTTTTCTATATTGTGAGGCCTTTTTTGTTTCCCATTAAAGTATCTCATATGCTCAGTCTTACAAACATTACTTACTTAGTGCTCTGGAATGATCAGGGTTTCTAATACCTTTCATTTTTAACCTCTGTAATAACATGGCTGATGTGAGCTGTCGTACAAGATATACAGACATGGAGTAATTCTACAAAGAAAGATAATGTGTATTAAAGACAAGAGATAGTCTCTTTACATTAAATACTTGTCTAAGAAACTCTAGTTTCTAAATACAACATTCAAAATAACTTTCACGGAAGGTCCAAGACTGGGAAGGGGACGATATCAACTCAGCTATTTAGGAAAGATAAAAGCTCAATTATATTAAAGTTATTTCTCAATCATCAATTTAAACACATGTGAAATACAACTTACATCAATGGTTTTCAAACTGCTTCTAGCTTAGCACAAATGGTACCTTAGTGGCCACTGTGATATGAATGAGAACACACACCCTTTCTCACTTTTCCAAGAGTTGTTCTGCTTTTATCTGCTCTACATAATAAGACTCTTAGCATACTTTCATTTGAAAAATTTGCAAAATGAAGTTCAAACACCAAAGGTCTGAATTAACTTTTCAAATCCAGAGTTCCAAAGTTCTAATTCTGGCTATAGCCTGAGCAAATCACTCAAATGAACCCCATACTGGCTTTACTCTGAGAAAAGTTTTGAAACATTAATTCCTTTCCCCAAATGGCATTCTACCTGGGAAGAAGTAGCTACTGTAGTATATAAGACACATGAAGAAATGACAAAAACTCAGAAAGACTAGGCCAAAAATAATAAGAGTTCAATCCCGTACCTCTTAGATCTGGAGCAAAGGAACCTTCGTTAGCTATTAACTGAGACCTAAATACTAAAACAATCCCATCTTAACCATTTCACTACACAAACACACACTCTTTCAACTGATTCTACAATGTACAAAATATTTCTAACAGCTGGCAATCCAAACCAAATATTTTAAATATCACTTTTTTTTTAACATCCTTCACCCAGCAACAGTCCTTTTAAACATCTGAATATCCAAAAGGATATGCCAATTATACCACAATTATTTTAATTACAAGGAAAGAATTGTATTCCCATTTTATGCTTATTCAGTATTCAGAATCTACATTTATTTTTAAAAAACTGTAAGTTAATCACCTCAAGAGAATACACTCTTCTGTTCAAATGCCATAAGTGTAAATAACTGCTCATTTAATAATGTCACATTTGTATATCACACTCACTCTCAAGATTCTACCTAATCTTGGTCATTGAAAGGGTTCAGAAAATTAAACAACTTGGCCAAAAGCAAACAACGGCCAACCTGGGACTAAAGCAACATTGTCTGAATCCATATCTAACGCTTTACCACTACACATTCAGTTCATGAAAGTGCAAAATATTTGGAATATGTTCCTTATGGTAAGTTAAGACAATAATATTTTTAAACAGTAATATTTAAACTCCAATGCTTAATATAAACTATTCTCTTCTTTTTTTCCAGTTCTGCAATTACCTTGGTGATGAAACTGAAAAAATTTTTCCTACAAATGTATGCCTTAATTTGTCAGTCTACGAAATAGGAATATCATCCTTTATTTCCATGATATAAGAACATTAAAGGTGATATTCACACATGAACTTGAATTCCTTCACATTCTATTATTTCATTATATAAACAATTCCACAGTGAAAATTCCCTGTTGTACTGATCAGTATCTCATAACTGATACAATGAATTCTAAGACTAAGAATCAGGAGAAATCAAGGTTCACTAACCTCTAGGTATAGAGGAAATAATTTTAAGTAAATGTTTTATACAAGATGTCCACATGTTATCTGAATTAGCAACTGTTTATATAAAAGCTGTAATGACAATATGTGTACTTTTAACCATTCCCTCTTAAAAAATGGTAAGGCTTTCCTTTGTTCCTCTTCACAAATAAAGACATCACTCAAAGCTTCCTGTTTCTTAAAATACTACATAAACACTCAAGTGCATGCATGCACATAAGAATACACAAACACATCTGTGATCACATCATCTTAAAAAGTATTATAAATATACCTATTTCCTTTCCAGAAAAATAAAGAGATGATACTCAGGAACCTTACAGTTATAGTTTTTAACCTTAAGAATGTCCACACCTCCACCTTTGAATTGAAAAGTATGGCTTTTTAAAGATTACCTATGTAAAACTGAAAGAGCCAGAGTTAACAGCATAAGAAAAAGCAGAATATCAATTCCCAGGAGGGGCACACTCATGCTACCCAAGGAGAAAACCTTTACCTTTCCAATTTCTGACGCCCATGAAATGGAAATCTGATTTGGCACAGCTGAAGATAACCTAACTAAAGACGTAATATTCAAGGGGCGTCCAGGGCGTTTCTGTTCAATCCCATTTTTAGGAGGTGGTGCATAGCCCTATAATCATAAAAAGAAAAATAATTTTAAATTCCCTGTAAGAGATTAAATATTTTCTCCAAGATAGATCCAGAATCCTGTTTAATTTTGCTAAAACTTATTATTTTTATTTTATCCTGAAAATCACAGTCCTCATTCTAAGGTCCTCAATTTTCAAGAGGAAGATGATCTTTCTAAAAAATTATGAAATATTTCACAAGCTCAGACAACACAAATAAATAAATATATAAATATCCATGTTTCATCATTAAAAGTAAAGGTGCTGAGGGCAGGCCACGGTGGCTCAGCAGGCAGAATTCTCCCCTGCTATGCCAGAGACCCGGGTTCGACTCCCAGTGTCTATCCATGTGAAAAAAAAAAGGAAAGGTGCTAGCATCTGCTATACTGGCTACATATTTTTTTCCTTCATAAGGAAACCAAATCTAGCAGCTAAATGTGAAGCTCTTTGTATTGAATTCATCGTAGAAATTGGCACAGGACTTATATGCATTCAAACACCAGGAGTGAGAGAGAGGGAACACAAACCTTGGTAATACTAAAAGAACAAATTAATGAATTTCAAAGGAATTATTACAACCTGTGAAGGACAAAACTGCTCTGCACTGCCTTCTTTCCTAGTAAAAAAGAAACTGTCTTCTTTAAAATGGTGTCAAGTCAACAACAAAGATAATATTTCAACTAGCATTAAATTAGCTTGACAGCTACATTAATACTATTTATGCTTTCCTGTACTTTTTAATAGTGATCAAGTACTTGTTTGAAATGGCAAACGTACTCATTTTATATTCACAGTGCATCTAATTCTCAACTTCTCAGGTTGTGATTTTCAAAAATGAAACTACATTTTTTTTTTTAGAAAATTAAAATTTCTTAGTTGTGAAAACAAATACATGTTGAAAAGCAGACACCACATTTCACTCAATGTAACAAGCAACTGACTGGAATTTATGTATAACTGAGAAAGAAAAAAACACTAATTTTCTGATACAATGCTTTATCACTTATATACAGCAAGGAAATATAAGCAAAATAAACTGGCAAAAGTATTCCTCTTCGATATATAGAAGAATATTCAGAATCATTTTTCACTAAGTCATCAATGCACATATTTTTCCACAATACTCTCCTCCTATATGCTATGCCATCAAGAGCTCTGAAGATAATATTTCTTTAAAAACAGTACTCCATTCCACTAAAGTCTTTCAGATTGTCTTTGAAGTAATCAATACCCATACTACATTTAAGTCTGATATGCTCTGTACATTATGAAAATGTATCTATGAAAGATTTTGAGACAATAGCCAGATTCATATTTCTTCCCCCAAATGTCCTTTAATCATTTACTGACTACAGTTAGCCATCATGCCATAGAAATAACATCAAGACTGTACAAGTGCGGGTAATGACAGTACATTACAGGTACCACCTGGTAGTAACAGCGATCATAAGACGCCATCAATTGTAAATCACATCTGGATTTCAGGGATGTTAAAAATCAGGGATGATAAAATCATGAAACAGAATACTGGTGGTATTACACAGCAAAGATATGGAACACATTCTATCAAAGTGTGGGAACACCTTTCACTGTCTCGGGGGAATCCAATTGATAACTTGTAATTCACAACCAGCAATAAAATTTTGGAAATCATTAAATAGTATGAGCATAAGAAAACACAAAAGAAGGTAAATAAGTTGCATTACAATATGGAAAAGGGATACAAATGAGTAAACGTGGGGGGAAAGGATTTACATCCATCTAAATATGTTCTCATAATATAAAAGAGAAAAAAAAATCAGGTAACAGTCCTCTTACAAAGACACTATGAATTGCTTTAATGAGCCACGAAGACAAGAAATACCAACACCAAAATACGGGTTATTCTAAACAAAACTTTCTTTTGTATTTTTGGCAAGGAAGATAATTCTGATGTCTACTGGTAGGCTAAACAATGGAACAGGATCAATTACAATGATAAAAGTAATTCATGCACTGGTTAAATGTGAACTCTAATGTGCAATTTCAGATGCCAAATAACATTTTAAGACAGTTTGAAAGAGAAGAAGAATGCAACAGGAAGGGGAATTATAACACTGAATATAAGAATAAGAGGTCAGCATATCCAAACTGTGTTTGGCACTAGCCTTAAACATGTAAAGTAGTTTAAATCTATTCTCTACCCAATTACACCAGTTTGATTTAATTGGTAATTCTTTTTCTTAGCAACGAAGTTGTAGAAAAATCATGAAGAAAAATACAGAATCCCCATATACACACTATCATTAATACTTTGCGTTAGTCTGGTCCCGTTGCTATACATTTGGGTTCAGTGTTTTGTACAGACCTATGCTGTTGGGCTTTTTTGTTTTTAATTTTTATTCTAGTAATATGTATAAAGTCCAGAATTTCCCCCTTTTAATCACATTCAACTATAATTCAGTGGCATTAATCACATTCACAATTTAACATCAACACAATCCATTACTGAAAGTTTTCCATCACCTCAAGCAGAAATCCTGTATCAACTGAGCATTAACTACCATTCCCTACCACAACACTGGCCACTAGTCACTATATCCCATTATCTGACTCTATGAATGTTCTTATTTTAACTATTTACTAACAGTGAGATCATACAAATGTTTGTCCTTTTGGGACTGACATTTCACTCAACAGGTCTTCAAGATTCATCCAATGTTTGTCCTTTTGAGACTGACTTATTTCACTCAACAAGTCTTGAAGTTGTCACATATACGAAAATTTCATGTATTCTTACATCTGAATAATATTCTATTGTATATACATATCACATTTTAAATTTGTTCATTTGTTGATAGACCCTGAGGTTACTTCCATCTTTTGGTAATTGTAAATAATGCCGCTAGCAAACATCAGTGTATGAATATGTTAAAAGTCCCTGTTTTCAAGTTTTGAGAGTATGTACCTAGAAGCAGGATTTCCATGTCATATGATAATTCTATACTTCACTTTCTTGGGAATGGCCCCAATAAGCTATTTTCCACAGCGGCTGCAGCCTTTTATATTCCCACCAATAAATAAGTGATTCTATTACTCCATATCCTCTCCAAAACGTAGTTTTCATTTTTTCAGTAGCAGCCATTGTAGTGAGTGTGAAATAGTATCTCATTGTGACTTTGATTTGCATTTCGGTAACTGGCTAATGACATTGAGCATCTTTCCAAGTGCTTTCTGGTCATTCGTATAACTTTTTTAGAGACATGTCAAGGCTTTTGACTATTACTTAAATGGGTTGTCTTTTTGTTGCTGAATTTCAGGATTTTATAAATATTTTGGACATTTGGATATTAATACCTTATTACTAAAGTGTTAAATCTGTGATTTAGTCCCTGAGCTGAGTTCCTTAGGTTTGTGCTAAGACAGAAATTTCCCTGAGTGCCAGCTTGAAAATATTAAATAGTCCAGAAATGCCATGTTTTAATCCTGACTCTATCTTGTAGAGGTAGCTGTTTCTTCTAATCCTAATTCAGTACCAAAAAGGGCAGTAACTTTTGATTAGGTTATCTCCATGGAGATGTGACATACCCAACTGTGGATGTGACCTTTTGATTACATGGAAATATGATTCTACCCATTCCAGGTAGGCCCTGATTCGTTTACTGGAATCCTTTAAATGAGGAAGCATTTTGGAGAGAGTTAGACACAACAAAGCCAACAGAGAGAGCGCCAAAAAAAAAATTTCAGAGCTGACAGAGAGAGCAGAGAGGCGGATATCTGGAGATGCCTGGAGCCCAGCAGACACTGCCATGTTCAGAGCTGACAGACAGCAGAGATACGGATGTTTGGAGATGCTTGGAGCCCAGCAGACATTGCTGTGTGCCTTCCCATGAGATGTTAAGCAAGCCAGAACCTGGAGAGAGCCAAGAAAAGCCAAGAGATGAAAGCCAGCCCCAGAGAAGCAAAATGAGGAACGCTCACAGGAACAGAGGCTGAAAGCAAAGGAGCCCACAAGCAAGGCACCAGCAGATGCCAGTCACGTGATTCCCAGCTGACAGAGCTACTCCCGACCAACCGGCCTTTCTTGGATTAAGGTATCTTTCCCTGGATGCTTTAATTTGGACATTTTCATAGGCTTAGAACTGCAAACTTATAACATTAAATTTCACTTTTTAAAAACCATTCCAGTTCTGATATACCACATTATGGCAGCTTACAAACTACAACACAAAATCAATGCAGAAAAAAAAAAAAACCTCTTAAAAATCTTTGCAAATTGGCTCTGTGATGGCTGGTGCTCTCCTTCAGTTTAGCACTTCTATCAAGAAATGAGACAAAATGAAGTGTCAATGGCTGAGAGAATGAAGTGTCAATGGCAGAGCTGAGAGATTATCCTGGAGGTTATTTTTCCCATTAAATAGATACCACCTTTTTAGTTAAGGCATAACAGAGAGGCTGGAGGGAACTGCCTGAAAATGTAGAGCTGTGTTCTAGTAGCCATGTTTCTTGAAGATGATTATATAAATGATATAGCTTTTGCAATGTGACTGTGTGATTGTGAAAACCTTGCATCTGATGCTCCTTTTATCTACCTTATGGACAGATGAGTAAAACATATGGATTAAAAATAAATAAATAGGGGGAACAAATGTTAAAATAAATTTAGTAGATTGAAATGCTAGTGATCAATGAAAGGGAGGGGTAAGGGGTAGGGTATGTATGAATTTTTTTCTGTTCTCTTTTTATTTCTTTTTCTAAATTGATGCAAATGTTCTAAGAAATGATCATGATGATGAATATGCAACTATGTGATGAATAAAAGAATGTTCATTATTGTATGTTGATTGGTTTTATTAATAAAAACTTTTTAAAAACAAAAATTAAAAAAAAAAAGAATATCCTGAGGCAAATGTAAAGGGACTTCTTTTCGGAGTCTGCATCTTGTCCTGGGCTTGCACTTGCTCCTATCTTGAGCGCTTCCCCATTTACATGAATTCAAATGCCCCTTCTACTCCCAATGAAATAGACTTTCTTTGCATCCTGAGGTCTCTATTCTTAAAGTAGCTAATCCTTTGCTCCAGGCTGCTTCAATTTAATTGTGTCTTACAAGGCTTTAGACTGTCCACCAGCTGCTTCTGCCTCTAAGGCAAGTTCTGATTCGGTCAGTATGCACATAGGGGTTACTCTGCTTCCTCCAGAACAGGGCAAGGGAATTACAATGGGGGTGCAGGACTGCTACACAGTGCACTGGTGGGGGGGCAGTAAGGGCACCCGGAGCATTTCCTACCATATTTAAAGTTGTTTCTTGATTCGTTCAGCACTTGCCCAGTTACTGTAACCTTTAAATGTTTTCTGGAGCTTCAGGAAGGTAGCTATGACAGTTTCTGCTAGTTTCAAAGACTCTGTAGGGGATCTGTACTATGGAGCACCTTATGCCATTATCTTGCTTGACAGGAAGCCTTCATTGATAATTTGACGTATCTATTAACTTACAATCTCCCTCTGAAGATAAGCCCAACCATTAATAACTAGGTTATTGAATATAAATTGCAGTTGGAATAAATCAATGTTTAATATTCTACATACTTCTAATAATTTTCAATATCAAAAGCAAATATAAAATCATGCTCACTTGACAGGAGACTTCTGAAGCAAATCTAAACTCTTTCTAAATAAACAGTGTTGAGACCACCAGTGTGAGACTTATTAGTCTCAATCTAAAACTTCAGTGAAAGATATATGTAAAGAACATTTTCTCTTACACGCTATGATGACATCCTATCTAACTCGTAACTGTGACTAAAGTTCAGTGTTGTGCTTTTAACATTTTCCTCAGAATTTTCTAATTACTATTAATATTACCAATACAGACATATTTTTAACCTTTTATCATGGAAATTTTTAAATACACACAAAAGTAGAGAGAACAACATGCACTCAAAAACAAACTTCATAATAGGGGGAATAAAGGTTAAAATAAATTGAGGAGACTGAAATACTAGTGGTCAAAGAGAGGGAAGGATAAGGGTTTGGCATTGTATGAGTTTTCACTTTTTTATTAATTTTGCTGGAGAGATGTAAATGTTCAAAAAAATAA
Organism: Myrmecophaga tridactyla; assembly: GCA_004026745.1. Classification (NCBI taxonomy): domain Eukaryota; kingdom Metazoa; phylum Chordata; class Mammalia; order Pilosa; family Myrmecophagidae; genus Myrmecophaga; species Myrmecophaga tridactyla. The sequence goes on from PVIY010005789.1 coordinate 22,118, forward strand.
TCATGGTGATGAATACACAACTATGTGATGATATTGTGAGCCAATGGTTGTACAGAATGTACAGAATGTTTGTATACCAAGTTTGTTTATAATAAAAAAAATTTTTTTTTTAAAAATCAATAATTATCAGCATGTTGCCAATCTTGTTTAACTCGTCCTCCCCACACATAAAACATACACAACATCAATATCTGCTCCTGGGTTATTTAACAGAAATTTCAGACATGTCACATAACCCATTACCATGAAATTCTAATAATACTTTAAAAAACAAAAAGAAAAGAATCACAACCTTAAAAAATTAAGTATAATTCCTTAAAATCATCTACTACCCAGATAGCATATGCCTCATGATGTCTCGCAATAGGAAGTATGCAATATACACTATTACTGGGGACTGGCTCACTCCCTCTTTCTCAAAGATGTCTTTTTTAACTTTCATTGCAGAAAATTTCAAACATATACAAAAACAGAGAAAAAAGATAAAACGAACCCACAAATACCCATCACCCAGTTCAATAATTTATTTCCTCATTAACAATCATTGTTCACGCCATCTGATCTTCATCCCAGATTTTAAGGCAAATTCCAGGCATATAAGTTTATACATATACAGTTCAGCACCTAAAAGATGTTCTTTCATACTCTGAAACAGTATCTTAACTAGAATCACACTTTGCACTTAGATGTGTCTCCCAAGATTCCATTTATTCTTTTTTTAAAAAAACTTTTTTTTAACTGCTTAATATAACATATATACAAAAAAGGAGTAAATTTCCATGTATATTTTAATAAGCAGTTATGGAACAAATTTCCATTTATTCTTTAACAGCCCCGCACACTCACACATATATACTTTCTTTCCCAATGCCGATGTTCTGTTAGAGGAACCAGGAGTTTCGACCTGAAGAACGACCTTATATTCTAAATCAGGCAGATGGCTTCCTCATCATATGAAGTGTTATTACTCTATCTCCATATGTATTTTTTTTAAATCAGTAGTTGTCTTAGAGGTTGGATAAGACTCAAGTTCAAACGTGCAGATGCAAAAACTTCACAAGTATATATTTTAAATACTTTCTCTGTGATTATCCTGGGGTTTACATTACACAATCAACATAAAAAAATCTACCAATTTAGTGCCACAAAATATATGCGGCAAACACTGGCAACAACGAAGGGAGAAACAGATAGCTCCACAATAACAGTAACAAACTTAAAATACACCACTCAACAGACCAAACATCTAGACAGAGGATAAAAAAACAGAAAACTTGAGTAATATGATAAACAAAATAGACATAATATACATATATACAGAACACTGCATCCCAAAAGAGTATGATATACATTCTTCTGAAATGTACTTAGATCATTCTTCACGAAAGACCACATATTAGGTCACAAAACAAGTCTCAATACATTTTAAAAGATTGAAATTATACAAAACATTTCCTCAGATCATAATGGACTGAAGGTAGAAATCAGTAAAGGCAGAGGGCCAGAAAATTCACAAATATATGGAGGCAAAACAATAGACTCTTAAACGACCGGTGGTCAAGGAAGAAATTACAAGAGAAACAAGTAAATATCTTGAGGCAAATGAAAATGAAAACACAACAAATCAAAATTTATGGGATGCAGCAAAGGCAGTGTTGAGAAGGAAATTTACTGCCTTAAATGCCTATATTAAAAAAGAAAAAAGAGGGTGGGCCACAGTGGCTCAGCAGGCAGAGCTCTTGCCCGCCATTCTAGAGGAAGAACTAAAGAAAGAATAGCAAACTAACCCCAAAGCAAGGAAAGAAATTATGAAGATGAGAGCACCAATAAATGAAATTGAGAATATGAGAAAAAGCAACAAAACCAGAAGCTGGTTCTTTAAGAAAATCAATAAAATTGATGGACCCTCAAATAACCTGGAAAAAAGAAAAAGGTGTGGGGGGAGAGGATGTAAAAAAAATGAAATCAGAAATGGAAGGGGGACATAACCACCGACCCTAGAAAAATAAAGGAGGTAATGAGAGCAATTATATGCTAATAAACTAGACAAACGTAGATGAAATGGACAAATTCTTAGAAAGGCATAAACAACCAACGTTGACTCGAGAAGAAATAGATAACCTCAACAAACCAATCACAAGTAGAGACCGAATCAGTCATCAGTAAGTTCCCCCCCAAAAAAAGCCCTGAACCAGATGGCTTTACATGTGAATTCTTCGAAGCAGTCAAGAACTAGTACCAACCTTGCTCAAATTCTTCAAAACAAATTGAAAAGGGAAAGCTACCTAACTCATTCTATGAAGCCAACATCACCTTAACACCAAAGTCAGACAAAGACACTACAAGAAAATTACAGACCAATCTCTATAATGAATATAGATGAAAACAACTTCAAAGGATAGGAATAGAAGGGAACTTACTCAACATGATAAAAAGAATATATGAAAAAACCGACAGCTAACATCATCCTCAATGGAGAAAGACTGGAAGCTTTTCAAGATCAGGAACAAGGCAAGGATGCCCACTGTCATAATGTTACTCAACACTGAGCTGGAAGGTCTAGCCAGAGCAATTAGATAAGAAAAAGAAATAAAAGGCTCAAATTGGAAAGGAAGAAGTAAAACTCTCACTGTTTGCAGATGATATTATCTGTCGCAAATCCCAAAAAATCCACAGTAATACCACTAAAGCTAATAAATGACTACAGCAAAGTGGGAGGGAACAAGATCATCAGTAATGTTTCTAGACACTAGTGATGAGCAATCTGAGGAGGAAACCAAGAAAAAAATTCCATTTACAATAGCAATCAAGAGAATCCAATACTTAGAAATACATTTAACTAAGGATACAAAAGATCTATATACAGAAAACTACAAGAAACTGCTAAAAGAAATCATGGAAGACCTAAATAAATGGAAGGGCATACTGTGTTCATGGATTGGAAGGCTGAATACAGTTATGAGTGAATTCTACCCAAACTGATTTATAGATTGAATACAATGCCAATTAGAATCCCAACAACTTACTTTGCAGAAACAGAAAAACGAATAATAATTTACTTGGAAGGGCAGGGTGTCCTGAATAGCTAAAAGTATTTATATGAAGTGGGAGGTCTCACACTACCTGACTTTAAAGCATATTACAAAGCTATAGGGGTCAAAATAGCATGATACAGGCATAAAGATAGATATACTGACCAATGGAATAGAATTGAGTGTTCAGCAAAAGACCCTCTCATCTATGGACAACTGATCTTTCATAAGGCAAGCAAGCCAGTCCACTTCAATAAACGGTGTTTGGAGAACTGGACATCTTTATGCAAAAGAATGAAAGAGATCTATATCTCATACTCTATATAAAAATTTACTCACAAAGGATCATAAACTTAAACATCAGCGTTAAGACCACAAGTGTTATAAGAAAATGTAGGGAAATATAAATTTTGTAACAGGAGGTTTCCTAGACATTACACCCAAAGCATGATCACTAAAACAAGAATACATCAATGGGATCGCTTCAAAATTAAAAACTTCTGTGCATCAAAGAACTTTTTCAGGAAAGTAAAAAGGCAGCCTAAGCATTGGAAGACAATATGTGGAAACCACATATCAGATAAGGGTTTAGTATCCAGAATATATAAAGTGGTTCTTCAATACAACAACAAAAAGACAAACCACCCAATTAAAAAACAGGCAAAAGACATACTTTTCAAAAGAGGAAATACAAATAGCTAAAATGCACATGAAAAGATGTTCAACTTTACTAGGGCTATGAGGGAAATGCAAACCAAAACCACAGTGAGGAGGCAGTGGCAGTGGTGCAGACTGAGCAAGTTGAACAAACCCTCTTTGTAGAAGCATGTATCACTGGAATTTAATCAATTTACAGTGCTCCTCTGGAAAAATTTTACCATAAAGATTTGCTTTTCACCCATCAATACTCTACCTTCTTTTCTCAAAAACACTAAGGACTGGAAATTGAGTACATACATTCTAATACTGATGTACTAAAAGAGATCACCGAGTGTGAAGAGGAATCTAAACATCGGTATAAATATTAAAGGCTTTTCTTCAGAAACTGACTTTGAGAAGTACATTAAGTATGACATTGAAAAATCTAAGGGTCTGGCTGCCATTGTTTCTGACTCTGACTTCAAAACCAGCAGTGACCCCCTGCCACTTCAGGTAAAATATCATCTGAATTTTGTGAGGGTACAGAGATTCATCTGGTGGCCAGACACGATAGGCTAGAAAACAGGCTCTCTCTTTCCTATTCATCCATCTGCAGGACCCAGGAATCCAAATAATCCTGATGGTGGACATCCTCTGAACATCTGAGAAGGATTCCTGGCTATACTCCATGCCTTGGATAAAGTCATAATGCTGTGTGATGAGAGCAGCACTGGACAAAAGCTGTTGGTGGTATTAGCATTTTTGTACAGCTTATCATCATGATGGATTACTTTGGTTCACCAGCTCTTTTCTCCTTCATGTTCATACTTAAGTTCTCTCTGACTGTACTTTGCATCATGCAATCCATTGTGAATGAAAAGGAAAAGAAATTGAAGGTAATCCCACTTGTATTCTGATAAAGTTTCTGAAAGACGTTTTTAGGCCTGTAGAGACAGACCTCTTTTGTATTGAGAGTTCAATTGTATCACATATTCACCACTGGTTAGTACTGGCTGTGTCCTAGCATCAGTAATTAAAAAACAGAACAGGAAAGTGAGGACTGATGCTACCTACCAATTATCCAAGCTGGGAGAGATTCAAGAAACAGGCCCTCCCTCAATCTTGGGTTTTATTCATATGAAACTTATCCCCATAAAGGATAGGCTAAGCCTACTTAAAATTAGGCCTAACAGAAACAAGCTCGTTTGTGGGCTTGTCTGAAGCCTGTGCCTTCCCCAGGGGGGGGTGAAGTCCAACTCAGGTGAAATCCCTCCCTCAAGGAATTCAGACCCCAGGGCTTGGTAATTTGAAGCCATTAAAACCAGTCTACAACCTCTCCTCTGTCTCCATCATGTCGCCAGTAGGGAGAGTCTGCCAAAGTTAAAGGTACCGCATCACTTTATGCTGGGGGGACCTACAGGCAGACAAGCAACACATACTGGGCAAGATAAGAAAAACAGAGCCCCGAGACTTCAGAGGAAAGTCTTTCAACCTGCTGGATCTCACCCTCAGGGAAAACCGATGCAGGTGACTCTTTTCTCCTGATAGGAGGCCAGTTTGGTCTGGGAAAATCCGGCTGGGGTCTATAATACCTAAGTAGACCCTCCCAAGGGTGGGAGGAAAAAGGTACCACACAAGCAGGGCAAGAAACAAGAAAACAAGAACTGAAAACTTCTGCTCTGTTAAACAAAACCTAAGCTAGAGGTCCAGAAAAAGCTGAACTGAATGTCAAAGAACAGACAGACAACAAATTCATCCAGCAAGAAAACCCTAGGTAAAAGAAGTGAAAGCAATCTCCAGAATAAACTAATTAAGGTAATTAAATGCCTAGATGCCAGCAAAAAATAACACATCACACTAGGAAAATTGAAGATACGGCCCAGTCAAAGGAACAAACCAACAATTCAAATGAGATACAGGAGCTGAAACAATTAATTCAGAATATGAACAGACATGGAAAACCTCATCAAAAACGAAATCAATGAGTTGAGGGAGGATATAAAGAAGGCAAAGAATGAACAAAAGAAATGGAAAGTCTGAAAAAACAAATCACAGAACTTATGGAATGAAAGGCACAGTAGAAGAGATGAAAAAAACAATGGAAACCTACAATGGTAGATTTCGAGAGGCAAAGACAGGATTAGTGAACTGGAGGACAGAACATCTGAAATCCGACAAGAAAAAGAAAATATAGGGGAAAAAATGGAAAAATAAAAGCAGGGACTCAGGGAATTGAAGGACAATATGAAGCACACAAATAGACGTGTTGTGGGTGTCTCAGAAGGAGAAGAGAAGAGAAAAGGAGGAGAAAAACTAATGGAGGAAATTATCACTGAAAATTTCCCAACTCTTATGAAAGACTTAAAATTACAGATCCAAGAAGTGCAGCATACTCCAAAGAGAATAGATCCAAATAGACATACTCCAAGACATTTACTAATCAGAATGTGAGAGGTCAAAGAGAATCTTGAAAGCAGCAAGAGAAAAGCAATCCATCACATAAAAGGGAAGCCCAATAAGACTATGCGTAGATTTCTCAGCAGAAACCATGGAGGCGAGAAGACAGTGGGATGATATATTTAAATTATTAAAAGAGAAAAACTGCGAAACAAGAATTCTATATCCAGCAAAATTGTCCTTCAAAAATGAGGGAGAAATTAAAACATTTTCAGACAAAAAAAATCACTGAGAGAATTTGTGACCAAGAGACCAGCTCTGCAAGAAATACTAAAAGGAGCAGTAGAGACAGATATGAAAGGACAGAAGAGAGAGGTGTGGAGAAGATAGTAGAAAGGAAGACTATGAGAAATGGTAAAAAGAAGGAAAATTAGATATGACATATAAAATCCGAAGGCAAAATGGTAGAAGAAAGTACTCCCCAGGTAGTTAATAACACTAAATGATAATGGATTAAACTCCCCAATCAAAAGACATAGACTGGCAGAATGGATTAAAAAACAGGACCCATCTATATGCTGTCTCTACTCAAAGGACATGAGGGCAAGGACACAAATGAACATTTGCACACCAATGTTTATAGCAGCATTATTTACAATTACCAAGAGATGGAAACAGTCAAAATGTCCATCAATAGATGGGTGGCAAAACAAACTGTGGCATATACATATGATGGAATATTATGCAGCTGTAAGACAGAATAAAGTTATAAAGTATGTAACAACATGGATGGACCTTAAGGACATTATGCTGAATGAGATCAGCCAAAAACAAAAGGACAAACACTGCATGGTCTCACTGATATGAACTGACATTAGTGAACAAACGTGGAATATTTCATTGGTAACAGAGACCATCAGGAGACAGAAATAGGGTAAGATATTGGGTAACTGGAGCTGAAGGGATACAGATTGTACAACAGGACTGAATGTAAACGCTCAGAAATGGACAGCACAATACTACCTAACTGTAATACAATTATGTTAAAACACTGAATGAAGATGAATGTGAGAATGATAGAGGGAAGAGGGCTGGGGGCATAAATGAAATCACAAAGAAAGATAGATGATATGAGATGGTATAATCTAGGAAAGCCTAGCATGTATAATGATAGTGACTAAATGTACAAATTTTAAAAATGTTTTTGCACGAGGAAGCACAAAGGAATGTCATTACTGCAGGGTGCTGAAAATACACGGTAATTAATATTTTAAAATTTCACCTTATGTGTAAGACTAAAGCAAAAAATGTTTATTTGGTACAAAATTTATATTTTGACCAGTACATTTCCTAATATAATTTATGTAGATAGCTTGGTTGAACAACATAAGTACATGGAACCTTGGGTAGGACATGAGATTTTGTTGGTTTGTCTAGAGTGATGCGTCGATGAATCCCAGAGTGATTTGATCAGTGAGTGGAAAAGCATCTGCAAAATCCCCTTCAGGGAATGGTGAGAACGGGGAGAAATTCAACTTCCCCAAGCTGAATTCTTGATGTTCTCACAAGCAGTGTGGACAACCAAAGCTATAGGCTGAGCCTCCAGTCTTGGGGTTTGTTCATATGAAACTTAACCCCACAAAGGATAGGTCAAGCCTACTTAAAATTAGGCCTAAGAGTCACCCCAAGAGAACCTCTTTTGTTGCTCAGATGTGGCCTCTCTCTCCAGCCAACACAACAAGCAAACTCACCACCCTCCCCCTCTCTATGTGGGACGTGACTCCCAGGAATGTAAACCTCGCTGACAATGTGGGACAGAAATCCTAGAATGAGCTGGGACGCACCAACAAGGGATTGAGAAAACCTCAACTGAAAGGGGGAAGACAGAAATAAGACAAAATAAAGTGTCAGTGGCTGAAAGATTTCAAACAGAGTCGAGAGACTATCCTGGACATTATTCTTACGCATTATATAGATATCCCCTTTTAAGTTTAAGGTGTATTACAGAGGCTAGAGGAAGTGCCTGAAACTATAGAGCTGTGTTCCAGTAGCCATGTTTCTTGAAGATGATTATATAATGATATAGCTTTCATAAAGTGACTGTGTGAATGTGAAAATCTTGTTCTGATGCTCCTTTTATCTATGGTATGGACAGATGAGTAAAACATATGGATTAAAAATAAATAAATAATAGGGGGAACAAATGTTAAAACAAATTAAATAGACTGAAATACTAGTGATCAATGAAAGGGAGTGGTAAGGGGTATAGAAAAAATTAGGGGGAACAAAGATTAAAATATACTGGGTAGATGGAATTACTAGCGGTCAATGAGAGGGAGGGGTAAGAGGTATGGTATGTATAAGTTTTTTCTTTTTTCTTTTCATTTCTTTTTCTGGAGTGATGCAAATGTTCTAAGACATGAACATGGTGATGAATATACAACTACGTGATGATATTGTGAATCACTGATTATATACCAAGAATGGAATGTTCCTATGTTAAGAATGTTCATGTTTGTATGTTGCTATGTTTTGTCAATAGAAATACATATGAAGAAAAAAGATACAAGCTCTCTGGAAAACAACAAAAGGGAAGACTCAGAACCAAGGAGGGATACAGATGCAAGATCACTAGAGGAATTTAAAGTTTCTGGTGCCCATAGCAATAATAAACGTCAATGCTGGTAATTATAGCTAACATAAGCTTCAAATACAGCCCAACTCCTGGCAAAATATTAATACCTGCAGTATCCACTGACCCAGAAAACACATATGGAGTTCAACAAAAAATTATAGAGCATGACAGAAATCAAGAAAAAACAGTCTCAAGAGAGAAATCAATCATCATATTCAAAGTCAAAAATGACTCAGATGTTGAAACTAGCAGACATGAAATTTAAAGTAACTACAATTGGTATGTTAAAGTCTCTAAAGGTACAAATAGATGTGTTTGAGGTCCCTAAGACCACTGCTACATTCTGAGATTCAGTAGGACTTAGCATATATATTCAGAGCTAAGATTTATTATAGGCAATCTGGCAGAATCCGCACGCAGGTTTCCTTAGACCTTCCCTCCCATCAGTAGTCACAGAGTATATTCTTCCCTCAGCAATGAAAATTCAGCAACATGTTTATAGTGTTTCTATCCAGGCAAGCCTATCAGAGGCTCAACACCCAAAGTTTTGATTGGGGGCTTATCACTTAGCCACCATTTGCCTAACATTTTTCAAAATTCCAGACTCCTAGAATGAAAGCATGTATCCAGCATAAACATTTGTTTTTATAACAGTTTCAGCACTAAGCTATCCTTATCATTTCTCTATGTAGGGCACTATTTACCAGCCACATTCTTATATGGCTAGACAAGGGTCAACCGTGCAAGCACACCTTCCTAAGAATGGTATTCTCAGGTCTGCCATTTAATTATTTTCATCACAGGTGGTGTGGTAGTTAGATTCAGTTGTCAACTTGGCCAGGTGAACATACCTAGTTTTGTTGCTGCGGACATGAGCCAACGGTAAGTGAACCTCATCTGTTGCTAATTACATCAGCAGTTGGCTAGGAGGCGTGTCTGCTGCAATGAGTGACGTTTGACTTAATTGGCTGGTGCTTAAATGAGAGACCACAACGTAAGCACAGCCTAAGCAGCTTGGCATTCCTCATCTCAGCACTCGCAGCTCAGCCCAGGCCTTTGGAGATGCAGAAAGAAGTCACCCCGGGGAAAGTTGTTGAAACCCAGGGGCCTGGAGAGGAGACCAGCAGAGACCATCCTGTGCCTTCCACGTAAGAAAGAACCTCAGTGGAAAGTTAGCTGCCTTTCCTCTGAAGAACTAACAAAATAAATCCCCTTTTATTAAAAGCCAATCCGTCTCTGGTGCGTTGCATTCCGGCAGCTAGCAAACTAGAACAGGTGGTAACATGCAAGATCTGATAGGTAATGTTGGCAGAGTGATGAAGACTGTATGAAAGATTCAAATGGAATTCCTAAAAATAAAAAACACAGTAACAGAAATGAAGAACGCTCTTGACAATTTCATCAGTAGACTGGACTTGTAATAAAAAAATCAGTGAGCCTGAATGCAAGACAAATTACGTGAACCAAAATCCAAGGCAAAAAAAACACTGAAGTCGAGAATAAAGTATCCAAAAGTGCAGGTCAAATCAAATGGTATAATAGGTGCGTAATTTGAATGCAAAAAGAGAGATGAGAGAACAGAGGAAGGAATATTTGAAGAAATAATGGCCAAGAATTTCTCAAAACTAATGACAAACATCAAATATCCAATAAGCTCAGAGGAAACAGAGCAGGATCAATTCAACATATACACACAACCACATCCATGATCATACTGTGTTCAAACTACTGAAAATCAAAGACAGAAGACAGCCAGAGGAAGAAAAAGAGTACACTGCCTATAGAAGAACAAGGATAAAGAGTACAGCTAACTTCTTGTCAGAAGCCATGCAAGCAAGAAGACAGTGGAGTGACATTTCAGAAAGAAAACACTGTCAACACACAATTATACATCCAGTAAAAATATCTTTCAAACGTAAGAGAAAAATAAAGATAATCTCAGGCCAACAAAACTGAGCGTATTTAGTAACAGTAGGTCTACCCTACAAAAACGTTAAAAGAAGTTCTCTGAGCAAAAGGAATATGACAAAAGTGAGAAACTTAGACCTACACAAAGAAATTGAAAAATGGGAAATGGAATAAATTAAGGTAGGAAGCATACTTTTTATTATTTTAGCTGCTCTAAAAGATAATTGTCTGCTAAAAGGAAAAAGAATAAAAATAACTCAGGGTTTCAGCATATATAAAAAAATATAAAGAGAAATCACAGAAAAAAGATCAAATGTTTTATACTTTTTGAACTATAAAAAGTACGACCTTGAACTACATTTTCCTGCTTTATTTTTTCATTTTGTACTGAGCCCAGCTTATGTGGGTAGCACTGCACCCATGTAACTGCCACCACAATCAAGATGTATAATATTTTTGTCACCGGCCCCACATCCATCACAAAGAAAGATACAGAACAGGCCTACATTTTTTGTGAGGGAAAAAATAATATATATATACATGCTTACATTTGTACAAATTTGCATTAGCTTATATTTGAACAAAGAAATACTTGAAGAAAAACAACCAACTTAAATTTTATAAATGCTATATAGTATTGAATTTAAATTGGAATTAAAAAAAAAACCACAGTGAGATATCATCTCATACCCACTAGAATGGCCATTATCAAAAATAAACAGAAAAGGACAAGTGCTGGAGAGGATGTAGAGAGGCTAGAGGGAACTGCCTGAAACTGTAGAGCTCTGTTCCAGCAGCCATGTTTCTTTAAGATGATTGTATGATGATATAGCTTTCGCAAAGTGACTGTGCAATTGTGAAAACCTTGTTCTGATGCTTTTACCTACGGTTTGGACAGATGGGTAAAAAATATAGATTAAAAATAAAATAATAGGGGGAACAAATGTTTTAAGTAGAGGGAAATACTAGTGGTCAACGAGAGGGAGGAGTAAGGGGTATGGTATGTATGAATTTTTTCTTTTTATTTCTTTTTCTGGACTGATGTAAATGTTCTGAGAAATGATCATGGTGATAAATATACAATGATGTGATATTGTGAGTGTGCTGGTTTGAAAGGATGTACATCCCCTAAAAAAGCCATGTTTTAATCAAAATCCCATTTCATAAAGACAGGATAATCTCTATTTAATACTGTGTGTTTCAATCTGTAATTAGATGATCTCCCTAGAGATGTAACTCAATCAAGAGTGGCTGTTAAACTGGATTAGGTGATGACGTGTCTCCACCCATTTGGGTGGGTCTTGATTAGTTTCTGGAGTCTTATAAAAGAGGAAACATTTTGGAATTTTGGAGCATAAGGAGATTCGGAGAGAGCAAAGAATGCTGCAGCACCACAAAGCAGAGAGTTCACAAGCCAGCGACCTTTAGAGATGAAGAAGGAAAACGCTTCCCAGGGAGCTTCATGAAACCGGAAGCCAGGAGAGAAAGCTAGCAGATGATGCCGTGTTCGGCACTGCCCTTCCAGCTGACAGAGAAACTGTGACTGTGTTCGCCATGTGCCTTCTCATTTGAGAGAGAAACCCTGAACTTCAATGGCCTTCCTGAACCAAGGTATCTTTCCCTGGATGTCTTTGATTGGACATTTCTATAGACTTGTTTTAATTGGGACATTTTCTCAGCCTTAGAACTATAAACTAGCAATTCATTAAATCCTCTTTTTAAAAGTCATTCCATTTCTGGTATATTGCATTCTGGCAGCTAGCAAACTAGAACAGTGAGAGTCACTGATTGCACACCAAGTATGGAATGTTCATATGTTAAAAATGTTTGTGTTTGTATGTTGATTGGGTTTATTATAAAAATTTAAAAAGAACTCAGGAGATAGTAAGAGGGTTGAAATCAGGCAAAACTGGTGCTGAAGGAATACAGACTGTGAAACAAGACTGACTGTAAAAATTCAGAAATGGACAGCACAATACTACCTGATGGTAGCACAATAATGTAAGTACACTGAATGAAGCTGAATGTAAGAATGGTTAAGGGAGAAGGGCTGTGGGCATCAATAAGACCAAAAGGAAAGATAGAGGATGAAGACTGAGACAGTATAATTTAGGAATGCCTAGAGTGGGCAATGATGGGGATTAAATGTACAAATACAAAAAAATTTTTGCATAGGGGAAAACAAATGAATGTCAACATTTTAAGGGGCTGATAATGGATGGTATACAGGAAAAGGTACATTCAATGCAACCTAGGGTCTATAGTCAACAGTAATATTGTAATATGCTTCCACTGAATGTAACAAAGGCATTATGCCAAAACTAAATGTCAACAAGCAGGGAGTACTGGGGAGGGGTACGGATTCTATGAAGACATATAGATTATGGTGTTGAAGTCATTTCTATTTACTTAGGTTGGATTATATGATGTGCAAATACAACTGTATAAAAATGAACTGAGAGAAACAAGTGCTAGAGAAAATATAAAGAAAGAGATGTACCTATTCACTGTTGTTAGGGAAACTGAGACACAGCCCCTCTGGAGGGCAGTGTGGTGGTTCCACAGGAGGCTAGGGGTGGGGCTGCCATATGATCTTGCAACCCCATTGCTAGGGGTTCTATACCTGAAGGAACACGAATGGACATTTGCACACTGGTGCTTATGGTGACAGTGTTTGTAATTCACAATGGATGGAGGTGGCCTCAGGGTACAAACAATAAGAAATGAAAGGGGGGACCATGGTGTTTACAGATTACTGAGCAGCTATAAGGAATGAAGTTTTGAGGGGTGCAACTAGGTGAATGAACCTTAAGGACAGTATACTGAATGAAATGGTAGAAATAAAAAGACAATTATCATTATGCCTCACTCATATGGATTAACTATAATATACAAACTCAGAACTGATATCGAGAGCATGGGTTATCAGGCTGGGGTTTATTGTAAAGGTTCCTAGATTGTAAGCTCTTATAGCAGTCATATATATTTAGGAGTTGTAATATTTCTAAATTCTGAATACCGAGCTATTTGTATATAATCTGGTTGTTCCCTGAAACTTTGGGTATTTATGTGACACCTGAGACTCTGAGTTAGAGCACTGAAGTTATGAAAGTCAGCATTACTTCATTCAGCAACTATTAAAAAAAAAAAACTGGAAAAGTTATCAGGCTTTGTCTAGAGATATGAATGAAGCTGCTCTGGACAGGACAAAGGTAAATTGGAATACTGCGTAAAGAATGATATGGCCATTATTTTCAAACTTCGACCTCTGTGCAAGATCAAAGGGAGAGATTTATTTGGTGGAAAATTTTTATTTTGGGTAGCACATTATCTAACTTAACTTGTATGGTCGGCCAGTTTACTTGAACACTGTAATCACATGGACTCTTGAATAGGGTATGATATAGGGTATAATCTTGTCAGTTTATACAGGTTAGTGTGATGCCCTGATACATCCCAGAGTAATTTTGGCAGAGAATAAAAAAGTATTCACAAAGTCCCCTTGGGGGACTGGGGAGAAAGGATAAAACATTGCACTTCCCCATCTGGGGAATTCCTGATATTCTTGCAACCATTCAACAGTCTGAGCCCTCAATCTTAGGGCTTGTCCCTATGAAGCTTATCCCTGCAAAGGAGAACCCAAGTCTACTTAACTTCATACCTAAGAGTCACACTCAGTCTCTTTTGCTGCTCAGAAGTAGTCTGTCTCTCTGTCTCTCTCTAAGCCAACTTGTTGTTCCATATACACAGTACAGGAAGAGTAAATTTATTATCATTCTTAAAGGCTCTAGGATTTTCAAATTGGTAAATGAATATTGGCTCTAATAGCTGCATTAGCCCTTAACAAGGGAGTCAGCATGTCTTTGAAGTTTAAAGCAAGACACTGCCTTCTCTCAAGCTATCCAAGTATGAGATGGTATCTTCCTTTAAAAGAAGGTTGTCTCATCTACACTGAAAATCTGCTGTTCAGTGTATCCACTTTCATCAATTAACTAAGCTAGTTCTTCTGGATAACTTCCTGTAGCTTCTATATCAGCATGCGCTCCTTTACCTGGTACTTTTAAGTTATGAAGACAGATTCTTTCCTTAAACTACACAGACCAACCTCTGGTTGTTTCAAACTTTTCTTCTGCAACTTCCTCATCATTCAGCCTTCATAGAATTGAAGGGAGTTGGGATCTTGCTCTGGATTAGGCTTTGGCTTAAAGGGAATGTTGTGGTTGTTTGATCATCTATCAAGACCACTAAAGCTTTCTCCATATCAGCAATAAGAATGTTTTGTTTTCTCATCATTCATGTGCTCACTGCAGAAGCATTTTTCATTTCCTTTGAGAACTTTTCTCTTGCATTAACAACTTAGTTAACTATTTAAGGTAAAATGCCTAGCTTTTGACATACCTTTCTCACTAAGCTTAATCATTTCTAGCTTTTGATTTAAACCGAGGACACGCAACTCTTTCTTTCACTTAGGCAGGCCATTGTAGTGTTATTAATTAGCCTAATTTCTATATTGTTGTGTCTCAGGGAATAGGAAGGTCCAAGGAGAAAGAGAACAGCCCGTCAGTGGAGCAGCCAGAATACACACATAAGTTTGTCATCGTATATGCACATGATTCATAACACACCAAAACAATTTCAATATTAACATCAAAGATCACCATATCAGCTAAAATAATGAAAAAGTCTGAAATATTGCAAGCATTACCAAAATGTGACATAGACACGAAGTGAGCACATGCTGTTGGGAAAATGGCTCGGATAAATTTGCTTGATGCAGGGTTACCAAAAACCTTTAAAGTATAAAAAACACAATTATTTGTGAAGTGCAACAAGCAAAGTGCAATAAAATGAGGTATGCCTATACTGTAACCTTCCCTTTGAAAGTCCCTTAATAGCCTTTATAAGCCAATATAAATTCAAATATAACCATCTGAAATTCTTCATTCAGGGTTTGAAACCTCCCTGCTTGAACAGTTTCTCTTTCAATAAGCCTATATATTAACCATTAATTACCATTAGCAATGCAATTTATTATTACAGTGTTTAAAACAAGAAAATGCTTAACTTATGTTAGCCTTTATTTACTGCGGGGTGGACCAATGAGATGACTAATAAATAGCATGAGGAAGAACAGTATGAGTTGAACTGGATCCCCGGTTGAAGTTCTAACACCCAGTACCTGTGAATGTACTCTTATTTGGAAAAAGGGTCTTTGCAGATGTAGTCAAGATGAGGTCAAACTGAATTAGGGTGAGCCC
This sequence comes from Myrmecophaga tridactyla, assembly GCA_004026745.1. NCBI lineage: Eukaryota > Metazoa > Chordata > Mammalia > Pilosa > Myrmecophagidae > Myrmecophaga > Myrmecophaga tridactyla. Next base: position 37,987 of record PVIY010005789.1, read on the forward strand.
CGGTACAATAGAACAGGTCTCCTTATAAGAAGAGAGACATGGGGAGAAAACCTTATGGAGACAAGGCAGAGACTGAAGTGATGCCCCTACAAGCCAATGAATGCCAAGCACTATTAGCAAACACCAGAAGTTAGAAGAGGCAAGGAAGGATTCTCCCCTCTAGGTTTCTGAGGGAACATGGACCTGCCAACATCTTAATTTTAGTATTCTAGCCAGTGAGCTGACAGACAATAAGTTTCTATTATTTTAAGCCATCAAGATTATGGTACTTTATTATGACAGCCTTAAGAAACTAAGACAAAGCAGAAACCCAGGAACTCAGAAATACATTTTATTAGGAAAAAGAGCTAGTACTGAAAAGTCTTCTGGCTGCACAAAGTGGAATTATGTGGATATTTCTGCCAGCTAAATTGTAGCACACATCCTCTCTATTCTTTAACTCTTCCAAAGTAACACTCCTCCCTGTCATCCCCCAATCTCATCTTTGCTAGTTTACAACTCCTCAGGTTTACAGAAATTTCTCCCCATCTGTTTAAAAAGAAAAATAATTCAGCCTCTCAAAGTAACTTCTTAAAACAGTCTTTTTTTTTTCTCTTCTACCCATAAAAACATGGAATTTTCTCATTTGGCTGTCAGTCTGTATACTGACAGCCTTTGGAGTAAAAGATACTGTTCTAGGGGAGAGTCTCTGAGACAGCTTCATTTGGTATATTCTATTCTTCACAAATTATTGTCCTCCAAACTCTCTGGGCTGGTCACTTGTCTTCCCTGTATCAAGGGAATCTGGCAAAATCAACATGGGAAGCTGTCTTGCAAAACTCATCATCTCAATGCTGGTAAAACAGCACAAAGTCTACTGATGAAAGTAGCCTATTTGTCCAGGGACATCATGCTATTATCGAAGTAGTATCATTTTCCCTTCAGTACCTTCTTTACATATGCAGTACAGTGGCCATGGTTTCACGTTTGGATACTGCAATAAAGTCATTCATAGTGTCCTGCTCCAGGATATAAACTGAAACACATTCAGAGCTCTAATTCCATAACTACGTCAAAGCTTAGCCCTCCAGGTCCTATCAGAGTCACTTCCCAGCAAGTTCTCCCCATTGGCTTCTACTTTTCAAGTCTGTCTTTCCATTCCTCCTAGACCTCCATTACTATTCCTCTTTCAAAACTGCCCCCAGCTCCAGGGATGAGAGCTAGACTCAACAAAGGATATTTTATGTAGCAGCTGATATATTCACAAACAACCTTGTATAAGTATTGAGTACTTTCTACTTGAGAGGTTAGTGCTTTGGGAGAGAAAAGAGCAGTGACTTTCAGTGTAACACTGTCTCAGGGGAAAAGCTCAATTACCTAGACTTGCTATCTCTCAAGAGGGCAGCAAAAATGACAGATTAAGAGCCATCCATGGTGTTGCTGCAGATCTCATACATGAAGATATCATCCCAATGAGTAAAACATATGGATTTAAAATACATAAACAAGAGGGGGAACAAATGTAAAAATATATTTAGTAGACTGAAATGCTGGTGATTAGTGAGGGGGAGGGGAGGGGATATGGTATGTACGAATTTTTTCTTTTTATTTCTTTTTGTGGATTGATGCAAATGTTCTGAGAGGTGATCGTGGTGATGAATATACAACTATGTGATGATAGCGTGAGTTACTGATTACATACCAAGAATGGAATGATCATATGGTAAGAATGTTTGTGTCTGTATGTCATATTTAAAAAAAATTTTTTAATTGAGAAAAAATAAAGGATATCATCCCAAGACATAGCATGATTGGTCCATCTGGAAAATTTTCTGGAACTCATTTATATACACCTATAACACCATGTTTTCTGAAGCAATGCCATAGATTTTAGGCAGTCTCTCATACATTTTAGACATGGCCTCCATCATCAGTACAGTCACATGATAATGGAAAGGTCTGCAGACATGAAGCCGTCATAGTTAAATATTTCTTCAAGGGTAGTAGGAAAGTCAAAACGCGATGACAAAGATCAAATAAATCTTAGCACATTCATGGAAAGTAACCAGAATCATTCTGTCTGTGCTTTTGCCAGGCTTCTTTTGCCACATCTGACCACCCATTAGCATCATTCAGCTCCAAGTAGGGACACTTCTCACAATTCAGATCTTTTTGTGCAATCCATTAAGATAAAAGATAGATCCTGAGAATCTTATGGTTGGTAGCCAGAAACCTGAAAGGTAAAATGTCCCTCCTAGTTTTGAAAACCCACGGGGCCAAGTAAGGATTTCTCCCCAATCGTATCTACTTAGCCTCTGCAATTTCAATCTTTTTATTCTCAAAGAATTATCTTAGTCAATTTCAGCTTAACAGACATCTTTGAGCATCAGATCAGTCAGTGATACAGTGCTGTTCAAGCTCTGTAAAATACATAAAACAATTATTTCTAAAGTCCAACTAGTATGAGAATAATGGGACTTCTGACAATCATACAATGGAGAGAAGTCAGATCCCTCTGACTGCAAGTTTCTTTCTGGGCCAAAGGATATCATCATTTTGATGCTCAATTATAAGCACTTGGCTTTGGTATAGCCCAGAGACCTAGACTGAATTGCCTGACTTGCTCAACTGCTCCATACGTTGCTGTTCTTGTACTTAATTCCAGAGCCATGCTTTTATGCTCAGCAGGAATGCTAAACAGCTTCTCCGTCTCCTTTACAATGGTTATGATGGTGTACACTTTGCTAAAATGGCAACTTAGCATACTGGTGGGGTTGTGTTCTCATAGGACTTCAGTTCCAGGAAACACACCTCAACTTGGTAGTGATTGCAAGGAGGCTATATTCTCCTCCCTTTCTGAAGATGGCTTTGTTGGACTTCCACATAGATGTATCAATTTAGTAACTTTCCAAACCTAAGTGGAGACATAACATAGTCCAATTCAACAATTAAGTGTTTGTTCTAGTTTGCTAGCTGCTGGAATGCAACAAACCAGAGATGGATTGGCTTTTAATAATAGGGTTTATTTCATTAGTTCTTCAGAGGAAAGGCAGCTAACTTTCAACTGAGGTTCTTTCTTACGTGGGAAGGCACAAGATGATCTCTGCTGGCCTTCTTTCCAGGCCTCTGGGTTCCAACAACTTTCCCCAGGGTGATTTCTTTCTGCACCTCCAAAGGCCTGGGCTGAGCTGCAAGTGTTGAGATGAGGTATGCTGAGCTGCTTGGGCTATTCTACATTGAGCTCTCTCATTTAAGCAGCAGCCAATTAAATCAAACATCATTCATTAAAGCAGGCATGCCTCCTAGCTGACTGCACATGTAATCAGCAACAGATGAGGTTCACACACCACTGGCTCATGTCCACAGCAATAGAACTAGGCACCTTCAGCTGGCCAAGCTGACCACTGAATCTAACTACCACAGTGTTATTTTAAGATCTAACAGAATATATAGAGTGCAGAGCCATTAGAATACAGAAACAGGCTGCATTCATCCATGTTGCATGTGTCTCAGCTGTCAAAACCCATATAGTTTTATTACTTAAACAATGGATTGTCAATCAAATGCAAATATACCCTCCTCCAAAGTGTCTGCCCACAAAAATCAAGGCCTACCCTTAGAATTCTTGATCTTTGTGTCTATTCACTCCTGGTAGCCTCTGCTTGTCATCATTTCACCCACAGCCAGGTATGCTAATCTAAGCTTCCACCACAATCTGCTACCCTAGTTATGTAAGTGTCCAAGTCCTGTCCTGATATTATGCCATTTGATATGATCGCAATAGTCTTTCACAGCTTCCTTGCTTTCTGGCACAAGCTGTTCAAGGCTCATCTTTTTCCTCTGCCCCAGCCACTTCTTCAAGGAGCCATGAATCCCTCTAGTGGAAAATGTTATTTAATATTGATGCTAGGACTGTTTACTGGTACTGAGTTGTCACTGCTTCTTGGCCAAGTCAGAGTTTATACTCAATTTACATGCAAGCCCAGTGAATAAAAAGCAACTTACAGGCAAAGGAAACAGCTTCCCATTTACTTTTATACATAAACTATTAGGATAATTATCTTCTTGAGGGCAACTTGTCTCAGCCAGGCAAAGTCTGCATTAAAAAAAAAAAAATTCTTTTACTCAAACATACTTATGTATTTTTAAATTCAGGACTATATGCATATATTTAACAAGTGTAAAATTAAAGTAATAAAAAACTTCAAACTCACCTCAACTGCACTTGGACTGTATAATCTCTCCTACCACCTGGCAAAAAATCCCTATTGGAAAGAGAAAATAATTAAGACAGCACACTGAGAACACATGAAAGTACCTTAAGATGGGAAATTTTATTACATCTATGTTACCACATTAAAAAATGTTTAAAAAGAAAAAAGTACAATGAGAATTCACAACAACATTCTCACCAGAAAAAGCCTGTTCTTTTATTTATTCTTATTTCTTAAAAAATGAACATTAGCCTACCTAGAGCAGAAACTTTAACCAAAATACTGCAGTGACAATAACTTTCATTTACTTAACTTTCAGTCAAATCTCTATACAATTTTAAGGTGTTTTCAATTCATAGTAACTTTCACAATGCAATATTTATTTAATAGGCAACTGCTGTCGAACTTTTACAGATGTGACATGAAAAGACTACACCTAGGTTCTGAAAAAGTATAATAAATTAAGCTGTTTACTTATAGTGAAATTCTTAACCTTTACTGAACATTCTAATCACCTGTGGATTTTGTTTGTTTTGCTTTTTAAATATAGAGGCCTATTTGGAGATATTCTTACCAGTCTAGAATATAACCTGGGTATTGGTAGTTTTTAAAGCTACTCAGGTGATTCCAATATGGACCGAAGCTAAAGAACTAGTTCCTACAGTGTCATATCATCTATATATACCATGAGCAACTTTAGAATTATGTATCCAATTAAGGACACAGAACCATCACAGTTTCTACATAATAACTTATAAAATATCTTTGGGAGGTGCCACTGAAAAAGTGGTCCATGGTGAAGCAGCAGTTACTGCTTAGGAGCTTGTTAGAAATACAGAATGAATCTCAAGCCCCATCCCTGATCTACAGAATCAGAACCTACATTTTTTAAAAATCCCCGGGTGATTGTTATGCACAGTACAGATTAAGAAGATTGTCCTTAGCAAATCATTATAAATCTTTCCAGAAATCATTAGAGATTAGTTCTTTCTTGAGAAATCTGAAGAACTACATTTAGCCCTCCCCTTGCTCTAATCATCTTCTCACCATCTAATTCTGTGTTCACTGGAAGGCAGTAAACACACAGTAGTGACCAGCTTGAAGTCTACAGTCCCAAGCTGTACAACCTTGAGAAAATAATGTTGTTTCTAAGCCTCAGATTGCACATCTGTTAAAGGTGTGAAATTAATGCACCTACCTCACAGAGTTGTAATGGTGATTAAAAGTGTCAATAATACATTGCCTGCATACAGGAAGTAGCTAGATAATTGTGAGCAGTTAGCTGCTGTCATTACCTGTGCTCCAAACTATTTTCCATGCCAGTAGTAGCCTCTACTTTTCCCATACCTATTCAAAACATTCCCAATATCCCAGACAAAATGACCTCTTCTGGGCAACCCATATCATTCCACTCACTAAAATCAAGAAAAAGCTAATCCATAGAGCCCAGGAGAAAAGGATCGGCAGATGCCATCCACATGACTATCCAGCTGACAGAGGTGTTCCTGAACCATGGACCTTCATTGAATTAAGGCATCTTTCCCTGGATGTCTTAGTTTGGACATTTTTATCAGCTTAGAACTATTAACTTGTAATTTATTAAATTTCCTTTATAAAAAAAAAAAGAAAGAAAGAGCTAATGGTATGGGGACTGGAACTTCAAAGTTAAATAAGATACAGTATTTGTTCTCAAAGAATTCATATTTTAGTAGGTAAGACATATTCACCTAAAATAAAATGTCAGGTGTTATACTACATTTTGAAACAAAAAGTGCTAGAGAAAAGAGGAAATCTTAATTTGTCCAATCAAATAAAAAAGCAGGGTATAAACATAAGTGGTTTTTAGCCTATTCCTGCACTTAATCAAATTCCATACACACACACACACACACACCCTTTTTAAGGCAACTGATAGCATATTCTTCAAAATCCTGCCCCTTGCTTTGTTTACTTAAAAGCATGTCTTGTAGGGCAGGCAATGGTGGGGCAGTGGTAGAGTTCTCGCCTGCCACGCTAGAGACCCAGGTTCAATTCCTGGTGCCTGCCCATGCCAAAAAAAAAAAAAGAATGTCTTAATACTGACATTACTTTTAGCCTCTTGCACCTTAGAGCAGACAGAAATAAAAACCTAAAACTGTGGAACTGTAACCTATACCAAACTCTGAAATCTGTCCTACAACTAATTGTTGTGATGTATTTTGAAATTTATTGCTTTTATGTATATATGTTATTTAAAGAGAAGGAGGACATAACAGAGAAGATATGATTCAATAGTATACTGATATTTGTATTGGTCTCCAGTGTCTTGGAGCAGCTAGAAGAAAAAAACAAAAAAACGTGGAACTGTAACCATACCAAACTTTAAATTGTTCTATAACTATTTGTTAAAATGTACTTGAAAATTTTTTTAAAAAGTAATGTCTTATAATCTATTTATTCAAAATAATTCCCTTTGATCAATGGCCTGTCTAAACCCAGCGAAGCTTTTCCAGATCACCTTCCAGACCACCTCCAGACCACCAAGGTTAATAAGTGATCTCTCCCTCCTATAAATCAGCTATTATTTTTCATTACTGTATTGGCTGTTATCATAGGGGCACCATGCAAAGCCAATGATCATTTTATCTGTATGGTTCAGGTCACTGACAAGACTGCAAACAACTTGTAGAAAGGGATCACGTAAAATAACATAATGCCTTATATTTAATAAGGGATCATGTAAAATAACATAATGCCTTGTACATAACAAACACTAAATCTGAACAAAAAACAAAACTAAAATAAAGATTAAAGAGATTATTATTGGATGTAAGATATAACTTTAAACTTATTCTATCTTATTTATTTGTTGGTAGGGTGGTTTGTTACAACTTCAAGACTGAAAGTACTTCTGATTAGGAAAACTCAATGTAACGTCTTGCTGCCGGCAGACATAGACTGTGTCAAGCTACAAGCCTGTCTATCTACGCACTAGTCATTGGGAGCTCAAATTGTATAGGATCAGATTATTAGATTATATGTTAGAGATTTTCTTGACAGTTATAACCTCAAATAAAAGTGATGTGATTAGTCAAAGAATCTAATCTAAAAGACTATGTCCTAGGCTCTTTCACTTAACAACAGCACATCTTCAAGCTGTTTAAGAGTTTGTAGTCCATAAATTGGAATCCACTATCTTGAGAGGTTGACAATACACATAAACATGCTGAGACTGAGAAGCCTTGCTTGTAAAGAACTTATGTAAATATGTTGAATACAGAATTTTCCTAATATATTCAACCACAGCACCCTTATTTTTGCAAACTTCTTATAAACATCTCAGATGAGAGTTTCAATGAATAGATAAAAGAAAAAAGACTTCTAATTTCTCAGGTCTTTGCTCTCCTTTTTTAACCTCCAGGAACCTCAGTTTCCATGTGCCAAATACTGTAAAAAGGCAAGTTTTAGAACCATATAAATAACTGATTCTTAACAGCAATGACAACATTTTCAAGTGTGAAATCACACATACAGATTTCTTTTTCTTTCCTCTTACACCTCTTAGTCCATTTGCTTTTTATAAATGTCTACTTCAAACTTCTTCTATTTTTCTAATTGGCAAAGCTAACTGTCCTTTCTAGAACTGTTTACAAATTTCTATGAAATATTCTATTACATACACCACCTACCTCACTTTGCCCAGAAAAGTCCCAGTTATGCCTCTTATCCCAGCATTTTAATGGCGTCCATTCCATTCAGTTTGGATACCTCAGTGTGGATAATAATTTTTATGATAACCCTATCATTGGGAGACTATGTTAACAAAAATTCTTTATATGTTATTATATTTGGAATATAATTTTCAATTAAATTAAAACTCACTGACAAAAGCCTACTTAAAATTAGGCCTAAGAGTCACCCCCAAGAGAACATCTTTTGTTGCTCAGATGTGGCCTCTCTCTCCAGCCAACACAACAAGCAAACTCACTGCCCTCCCCCTGTCTACATGGTACATGACTCCCAGGGGTGTGGACCTTCCTGTCAATGTGGGACAGAAATCCTAGAATAAGCTGAGACTCAGCATCAAAGGATTGAGAAAACCTCTAGAATGAGCTGAGACTCAGCATCTAGGGACTGAGAAAACCTTCTCGACCAAAAGGAGGAAGAGCGAAATGAGACAAAGTGTCAATGGCTGAGAGATTCCAAACAGAGTTGAGAGGTCATCCTGGAGGTTATTCTTACACATTAAATAGATATCACCTTGTTAGTCAAGATGTGATGGAGAGGCTGGAGGGAACTGCCTGAGAATGTGGAGCTGTGTTCCAGTAGCCATGTTTCTTAAAGATGACTGTATAATGATACAGCTTTCACAATGTGACTGTGTAATTGTGAAAACCTTGTGTCTGATGCTCATTTTATCTACCTTATCAACAGACAAATAAAACATACGGAATAAAAATAAATAATAGGGGGAACAAATGTTAAACTTAGATTGAAATGCTAGTGATGAATGATAGGGAGGGGAAAGGAATATGGTATGTATGTTTTTTTTTGGTTGTCTTTTTATTTCTTTTTCTGAATCGATGCAAATGCTCTAATAAATGATCATGATGAGGAATATGCAACTATGTGATGATATTGTGAATTACTGATTATATATGTAGAACGGAATGATATGTTAAGAATGTGTTTCTTTGTTGTCATTTTTTTTAATTTAAAATTAAAAAAATTTTTTTTAAATCACTGACAAACAGGACAAAACGTAATAATTCAAAAGATACTCTGAGATTTTATTCAAAGGTCAAAAATTTTTCCTAATGCACAGTATTTATTAAATATTTGACTAATAGTTTATTAGTCAAAATACACTATTTGTCACTTAGGGAGAAGCAGTCCAATATTCATGGAGAAATTTATTTCACACATTCTTCTTACCTTGAAATGCATATTTCTCTAACTTGTTGAGGTGTCAGAGCAAAAATAAAAAACTTCTCTTGAAATCGTTGGATACTGCTTTGAACTGAGTGAAAAAAAAAAAAGAAAAATAATATTTCAATTAAAATCCAAGGATATAAACACCTATAATAACCAGGCCAAAAATATATTAAATTTTGAAATTTTTATATTTAAAAAACACCAAAATAAAACAAAACTGCATCAATCTTGGAATCATGAGAACAAAGGTACTCTGCAAAGTAGTTTTCTTTAACTATTTACTCATTCTTTAGTCTAAAGCATTACTCAACAAAAATCTGAGGAAGTCAATAGTCAACTCTATCCAAGGAATAGGTTTGGGTTGTTCTTGTTTCTTGTTTTGCTTTTGGTGCTGTTTAATTACACAGAAGATTCAAATAAGAGAAAATTTATTGAGTTAAGACACACAATACTTATTTGCTTACAAAAAAATTACCTAGTGAGGACTTCCTTCTTAACTATATTATTAAAAACAGAAACGTATTTATGATTTCATAAAGACTAATACTGAAGCATTATACAATGCTGTTCTAGTGCCCATTAAGACGAAACAAAACACAATTTTTAAATGGCACTTCTCTTTAAACACTGGTAGTTTACAGAAATTATGCTCCTAGAAATCATGTCATAAATAGGTTCATATTTTCCCAGAACTTTTTTTAAAGGGGGAGAAGTGAGATGCTATTAATGACAAAAGTATTAAAAATGAAACAAAGTCCTATGTCACAAACACAAGCATGGGGCAGAAACACAAAACAAAAACATACCTATAACAATGTCTCTCTACTTCTTCTGTTCCTATTCACTTCTCAATGATTTCTGCACTTTCCACTCGTTATCTAAGGTTAAGCTCACCAGTGACCTCTTAACTGCCAAATTTTACAACACAGTTTGAGATTACGGGTAAATGCACATCTTCAATCCCAGGTAATGTCATGAGTGCCAGTCTCTCCAGAAACTTCAGTCATTTCAGATTTCTCCTCTGAATCCACAGGCTTCGTTCTGTGAACAATTCCCACTGCTTCAAGAGCTATTTCTGAGATAAGAATAGGACTCCCTTTTTCACTCCACAACCATCTTCATGTCCTTAGATTATCACATTGTATCCTCTCTGGTCTCCTAAAATCAACTTTTCTCCACTCCAGTCTTTCTTTACCACTACTAGAGTTCTGTTCATAAGCCTGATGCTTCTGACATTTAAAAACTCTCTGGACAACCATCAACCTCCTTAACATTTAACAAAATTATTGACACTCTGGTCTCAACCTACCTCTTCCATCCTCATCACTCACACCAGTCTTCACACTTTCTCCAGAAATCACTCTGCCAGATCCTGCAAATATATACTATTTGCATAAACTTTTGTCATTACCCAGAATACTGTGTCACCCTCAGGGAATCCTCTAGTAAAAATTCCAACAAGACTCAAACACAGGCCACACTTAGCATACAACAGTTTACCTAGAAGATAATTAAAGCCTACCAGCAGAGCAGCATTAGTGGAAGTGATGGGTGTAACAATCCAATAAGCACAATTCTCTTTAACAAGGTCCCTCTGATGGCTTATATGCAAGACTCATTTGACATGGTGTGTAAAAAAGCTAGCTTCCAAATAGGAAACAATATCTCCTAAAAAGTCTAGGTCGAAACTTCTAACGTCTCTGAAAATGACAAATGCCTAGTTATGAGAGGCAAAACACTCAAGAAAACCTAAATTTTATGGCTTCCCACCAGATATTTAGTTTCATAATTTATCAAACACAGGACATTTTTACGAGCAGCAAAACTGCCTAGTAACATAGATGACGTTTACCATTATCAGGCTTCCAGGGGGGCAGAGCCAGAAAGTAAATCATAGGTCAAATCTGAACACAAAAAGAAAGAATTTTGTAAAACCTTTATCCACAACAACCCTGCCCTAACTCTTCCTCTGGTAAATTCAGACGAATTAAAAAGCAGTTTAAAAATTACTTGCTAAGTGAAACAACTTCCCAGTGTTAACTTTCATCTCAGCTCCCAAAGAGCTTGTAAAATCTGGCTTCAACACTTAATATGGTACACCAAGATTTCTCTATTTTCTACTTCAATCATACAACCTCAAGTAGATGAAGAAGACTGTGTCTTACCTCAACACTTTTGGAGATGCTAACTGAAACATGTTCATTTAACCTCTTTGACAAGTTAACACAGTAAAATGAGGCTCAGTAAGAGGGGTAGGGGTGAAAAAGGCTGTGAGAAAGGATCCAGGACAACTACCCTTGTGTGAATCAAAAACTACTCCACTTCCTGCCAGATTACATATAATTTATATATGAGACTTCATCTGAAAAAAGTTTCAAGTTTCAAAATTTTGTATTATGAAGCTCCCAAATACTTGTGTATAAGAGAGGTGGAAAAAAATACTATATACTATCACAGATATAACCTGAAATCTATGCTGCTTACTATGAACATGAAAAAATAACTTTCATTTGCCTCAGAATTTTTTGTTTTGGACAGTAACTCCCCATTCCTCCTACCCCTGGCAACCGCTAGTCTATTTTCTGTCTCTATTACAAGCATTTCTTTCTTTACATTAAATTTTTTATTGTGTGAACTGAGACTCAGCATCAAGGAATTGAGAAAACCTTCTCGATCGAAAAGGGGAAGACAGAAATGAGACAAAATAAAGTGTCAGAGGCTGAGAGATTTCAAACAGAGTCAAGAGGTTATCTTGGACGTTATTCTTACACATTATATAGATACCCCCTTTTTTGTTTAAGATGTATTAGAGAAGCTGGAGGGAACTGCCTAAAACTGTAGAGCTGTGTTCCAGTAGCCATTTTTTCTTGAAGATGAATGTATAATGATACAGCTTTCGCAATGTGACTATATAATTGTGAAAACCTTGTGTCTGATGCTTCCTTCTTCTACAGTATGGACAGATGAGTAAACAAATGGATTAAAAATAAATAAATAGAGGGAACAAATGTTAAAAATTGAGTAGACTGAAATATTAGTGATCAATGAAAGGGAGTGCGAAGGGGTACAGAAAAAAAGTAGAGGGAACAAAGGTGTAGATGGAAATATTAGCAGTCAGTGAGAGGGAAGGGTAGGGGTATGGTATGTAACAGTTTTTTCTTTATTTTTTTCTTTTTCTGGAATGATGCAAATGTTCTAAAAATGATCATGGTGATAAATATACTACTATGTGATGATATTGTGAGCCACTCATTGTACACCACGTATAGAATGTTTTTATGTTAAGAATGTTCGTGTTTGTATGTTGTTTTGGGTTGTCAGTTTAAAAAAAATTAAATTTAAAAAAAACAGGACTGTACACTGAAACCTACTGTAAAAGAGACTATCATTAATATAATTATAACAATGTTCTTTTGTCAACTGGAACAAAGGTACCTCATTAATGCAATGTGTTAATAATGAGAAGGCGGAGGGAACTCTATTTTCTGCATGATTTTTCTATAAACCTACAACTTCTCTTAATAAAAAATTATATTTAAAAAATTTAATTTATTGTGGTAAAACATATACACCATAAAATCTGCCATTTTAACAATTTTGAAGTATACAATACAGTGGTACTAATTACATTTGCAGTGTTGTGCAATCATCATCACTATTTTCAAACATTTTTATCACCCCAGACACTCTGTATCCATTAAGCAAGCTCCCATCCCCCCAGCTGCTGAATTTACTTGTTGTCTCTATAAATCTGCCTATTCCAAATATTTCATATCAGATGACTCATACAATATTTGTCCTATTGTGCTTTTTTCATTTAGTATGCTATCATTTCTTTTTGTAGCTGAATAATATTCCATTGCATGTATTTATACATTTTGTTTATCCATTCATTGGTTGATGGACACTGGATGGTTTCCACCTTTTGGAGACTGTGAATTACGCTGCTATGGACATTAATGTACAAGTATCTATTTGAGTCCATCTTCAATTTCTCTGGGTATATACCTAGGAGTAGAAATTGCAGGGTCACGTGGTAACTCTAAGTTTAAATATGTGAGGAACTACCAGACTATTTTCCCAATGTGGCAGTATCATTCTACGGAGATTATTTCCACAAGCAGTATACAAGGGTTCCAATATCTCCACATCCTCACCAACACTTACTTTCCTTTATTTTTTAAAGTATAGCTGTCCTGGTGGATGTTAAGTGATATGGGAGTCCACTGTTGTAATTTACATTTCTAATGACTACTGGTTTTAGCAGATTTCATGCACTTTTTGGTCATTTGTATGTCTTCTCAGAAGAAATATCTATTCAAGTCGTTTGTCCATTTATTAACTGGGTTGTCCTTTTGTAGTTAAATTATTGTTCTTTATATATTCTGGATATTAAACTTTCGTCAGATATGTGATTTGCAAATATTTTCTCCCATCTTGTTGGTTATCTTCACTCTGAGATACATCCTTTGGTGTGCAAGAGTTTTTTAATTTTAATAAAGTACAAATTATTTTTTTTCTTTTGTTAACTATGTTTTTGGTGTTCTTTTTAAGAAGCCATTGTCAAACTAGCTCATTTCTCTCTCAACCCTTTTGGTCAAGAAGGTTTTCTCAATCCCCTGATGCTGGGTCCCATCTCATACCAGGATTTCTCTCCCACGCTGCCAGGGAGATTTATACCCCTGGGAGTCATGTCCCATGTAGAGGGGGAGAGGCGGGCAGTGAGTTCCCTTGCCATGTTGGCTTAGAGAGAGAGGGCACATCTGAGCAACAAAAGAGGTTCTGTAGTGGGTGACTCCTGGGCATAATTTTAAGTAGGCTTAGCCTATCTTTTGCAGGAATAAGTTTCATATGGGCGACACCCAAGATAGAGGGGTCGGCCTATTGATTTGATTTCCCCACGGCTTGCTAGAATATCAGAAATTCTCCAAATGGGGAAGTTGAATATTGCCCCTTTCTTCCCATTCCCCCAAGGGGACTTTGCAAATTACTTCTTTATTTACTGTCCAAATCTCTCTGGGATTTATCAGGGCATCACACTAACCTGGACAAACCAACAAAATCTCATTCCCTTATTCAAGATTCAGTGTACTTATGCTGTTAACTAAACTGACCATACAAATTAAATTAGGAAATGCATTACCCAAACTATAAATTTTGTACCAGATAAACATCTCTCCTTTTAGTCTCACACAGAAGCTGAAGTTTGAAAACATGGACAATATCATCCTTTACCCAGTCTTATGATATACTTTAGTCCTATCCAAATCAGCATCATTCATGTCTCTACTCAATGTCTGATCACTTTTTCAACTTTTTAAATAGTTCCTGTATGGGGTATTGCTGACTTTCAAAGTTTTGGGGGTCTAAAACCTGAGAATTTCCGGTTTATTCACATAAATACCCGAAGTTTCTGGGAAAGACCATGTTATAAAGAAACTGCTCAGTCTCTTAGAATTTAGAATTAACAGTTACACCCCCTGAATACATGTGACTGCTGTAAGAGCTTACATCTACGACTCTTTACAATAAGCCCCAATCTGATAAACCATGCTCTCGACTTTAGTTCACCAAATTTTTATAGTATAGTTAGGTCATATGATAGAGGCATGATGATATTTCTCTTTCTGTTCCTGACATTTCATTCAACAAGCACCTCTTAAGGTTCATTCATCTAGTTGCATGCATCACAACTTCATTTCTTTCTGTGGCCACTCAATAGTCCATTTTATGTATACACCAGAGTTCCCCTTTCCATTCCTCAGTCCTTGTACCCTCAGGCCACCTACATATATTGTGGTTCACAAACACTGCCGCCAGAAACACCAGCCTGTAAATGTCCATTCATGTCCTCACACTTAGTTCCTCTAGGTACATACTGAGCAACCAGGTTTCAGAATCATACGGCAACCCCACGCCTAGCCTCCTGTGGAATCACCACACTGCCCTCCAAGGGGCTAGACCTCTCATTTCCCTACCGACAGTGAACAGGTACATTTCTCTCTCTGCATTCTCTCTACCACTTGTTTCTCCCTGTTCATTGTACACAGTTTTATTCACACATTATACAATCCAGCCTAATTATATAGACATGCCTTTGCCAACATACGCTATCTGAAGACATTTCCTTTTCTTCCACACAGAATCCATACCCCTGTCCCAACACCCCCACCTGTTGACATTCAGTTTTGGCATAATACCTTTGTTATATTCAGGGCAAGCAGTTACTGAATGCCCTAGACCATAGGTTACGTTGATTGCACTTTTTCCCATATTCTGTTTTCAACACCCTGCTATACTGACATTCATTTGTTCTCTCATGCAAAATTTTTTTTTTGTTTGTCAATTCTAAGCTTTCTTACATTATACCATGTCAATCTTTACCCTCTATCTTTCCTTCTACTTTCATATGTGCCCCCAGCCCTACTCCCTCTATCATACTCACATTCAGCTTCATTCAGTGTACTTACGCTATTGCGCTATAATCAGGTGGTATTGTGCTATCCATTTCTGAATTTTTACAAACAGACCTGCTGTATAATCTGTATTTCCTCAGCACCAATTGCCCAATCTCTATCCTATTTCTATCTTCTGATAATGTGTTCTTAACTTCAATTCTCCAAGTTTACTCATTAATGTTAATTCATATTAGTGAGACTATACAGTATTTGTTCTTTTGTTTCTAGCTAATTTCACTCAGTATAAAGTCCTCAAGGTCCATCCATGTTGTTACATGCTTTGTGACTTTATTCTGTCTTACAGCTGTGTAATATTCCATTATATGATACCACAGCTTGTTTAGTCACTCATCCATTGATGGACATTTGGGCGGTTTCCATCTCTTGGCAATTATAAATAATGCTACTATAAACATTGGTGTGTGTGCTGGTTTGAAATGATGTATGTACCCTAGAAAAGCCATGTTTTAATCCTAATCCCATTTTGTAAAGGCAGCATTTCTTCTAATCCCTATTCAGTACTATAAATTTGGAACTGTAATTAGATCATCTCCCTGGAGATGTAATTTAATTAACAGTGGTTGTTAAACTGGATTAGTTGAGGCATGTCTCCACCTATTTGGGTGGGTCTTGATTAGTTACTGGAGCCCTATAAAAGAGGAAACATTTTGGAGAATGAGAGATTCAGAGAAAGCAAAGAGAGACATAGCCACGAGAAGCAGGGAGCCCACAAGCCAGCAACCTTTGGAGATGAAGAAGGAAAACACCTTCTGGGGAGCTTTATGAAACAGGAAGCCAGGAGAGAAAGCTAGCAGATGATGCTGTGTTCACCACGTGCCTTTCCAGATGAGAGAGAAACCCTGACTGTGTTCATCGTGTGCCTTCTCACTTGAGAGAGAGACCCTGAACTTCATCGGTCTTCTTGAACCAAGGTATCTTTCCCTGGATGCCTTAGATTGGACATTTCTACAGACTTGTTTTAACTGGGACATTTTCTCGGCCTTGGAATTGTAAACTAGCAATTTATTAAATTCCCCTTTTTAAAAGTCATTCCATTTCTGGTATATTGCATTCCAGCAGCTAGTAAAAGCTAGAACAGTGTGCAAATGTCCACTTGTGTCCTTGCCCTCACATTCTCTGAAAAGATACTTAGCAATGGTATTGCTGGATCATATGGCATTTCTATATTTAGTTTCCAGAGGAACACCAAACTGCCTTCCACAGTGGTTGTACCATTTTACATTCTCAACAACAGTGGATAAGTGTGCCTCTTTCTCCACATCCTCTCCAGCACATGCCATTTTCTGTTTTTTTGATAATGGCCATTCTAGTGGGTATCAAAGGATATCTCATTGTGGTTTTGATCTGCATTTCCCTAATAGCCAGGGAAGTTGAGCATCTTTTCATGTGCTTTTAGGACATTTGTATTTCCTCTTCTGAGAAGTGTCTGTTCGTATCTTTTACCCATTTTTTAATTGGGTTGTTTGTCTTTTTGCTGTTGTATGAAGAATCTCCTTATAGACTCTGGATACTAAACCTTTATCTGATATGTGGTTTCCAAATATTCTCTCCCATTGTATAGGCTACCTTTTTACTTTCTTGACAAAGTTCTTTGATGTAAAAAAATATTTAATTTTGAGGAGTTCCCATTTATCTTTTTTTCATCAATGCTCATGCTTTGGGTGTATGATCTAGGGAATCATCTCCTATTACAAGATTTATAAGATCTTTCCCTACATTTTCTTCTAAAAGTTTTATGCTCTTAGCTCTAACGTTTAGGTCTTTGATCCACTTTGAGTTAAGTGTGAGATATGGCTCCTCTTTCATTCTTTTGCATTGGATATCCAGTTCTCCAAGCACCACTTATTCAAGAGGCAGCTCTGTCACAGGTGAGCTGGCTTGACAGCCTTATCAAAGATCAATTGTCCATAGATGAGAGAGAGGGTCTATATCTGAACACTTTCTTAAATTCCATTGGTCAGTATAGCATTCTTTATACCAGTGCCCTGCTGTTTCGACCACTGTAGCTTCGTAATCTACTTTTAAGTCAGATAGTATGAGACGTCCCACTTCATTTTTCTTTCTCAAGATATTTTTAGCTATTCAGGGTACCCTGTCCTTCCAAATAAATTCAGTTATTGGTTTTTCTATTTCTGAAAAGTAAGTTTTAGGGATTTTAATTGATATCGTATTGAATCTATAAATCAATTTGGGTAAAACTGACATCTTAGCTATATTTAGTCTGCCAATCAATCAACAATATGCCCGTCCACTTATTTAGGTCTCCCACAATTTCTTTTAGCAATTTCTTGTTGTTTTCTGTGTATAAGTCTTTTGTGTCCTTACTTAAATTTACTCCTAAATATTTTATTCTTTTGTTTGCTATTGTAAACGAAATTTTATTCCCGATTTCCTCCTCAGAATGCTCATTACTACTACATAGAAACATTACTGATTTTGGGGTGTTGATCTTGTATCCTGCCTGCCACTTTGCTTTATTAGCTTTAGTAGTTTTACTGTGGATTTTTCAGGATTTGTGACAGATAATATATTATCTGCAAACAATGAGTTTTACTTTTTCCTTTCCAATTTGATGCCTTTTATTTATTTTTCTTGTCTAATTGCTCTGGCTAGAACTTCAAGCACAATGCTGAATAACAATGCTGACAGTGGGCATCCTTGCCTTCTTCCTGATCTTAGGGGGAAGCTTTCAGTTTTTCCCCATCAATGATGATGTTAGCTATGGATTTTTCATATATTCTCTTTATCATGTTCAGGAAGTTCCCTTCTATTCCCATCCTTTGAAGCACTTTTATCAAGAAAGGATGCTGAATTTTGTCAAATGCCTTTTCTGCATCAATCGAGATGGTCGTGTAGTTTTGCTGCTTTGATTTGTTAATGTGGTGTTTTACATTAATTGATTTTCTTACATTGAATTATCCTTGCGTATCTGGGATAAGTCCCACTTGATCACGGCATATAATTCTTTTAATGTGCTGCCGGATTCAATCTGCGAGTATTTTGTTGAGGTTTTTTGCATCTATATTCATTAGAGAAATTGGTCTGTAATTTTCTTTTCTCATAGTATCTTTGTCTGGCGTTAGTATGAGGGCAATGCTGGCTTCATAGAATGAGTCAGGTAGCTTTCCCTCCTCTTCAATTTCCTGGACTTTTCTTTTTTGGAAGCTTCTTGATGACTGATTCAATCTCTTTACTTATGATTGGTTTGTTGAGGTTGTCTATTTCTTCTCAAGTCAATGTTGAGAAGAATGTTGATTCTTCATACTTTTCTAGGAAGTTGTCCATTTCATCTACATTGTCTAGTTTATTAGCATATATAGTTGCTCATAGTATCCTCTCATTATCTCCTTTATTTCTGTGTGGTCAGTGTTAGTCTCCTCTTCCACTTCTGATTTTATTTATTTGCATATATATGGCATACATATATATATGCATATGCACATATATATGCAATATAATAAAAAAGACTAAATATAGTCTTTTTCTTTGTGTCAGTCTTTTTATCAGAGAAAATTTTATTTTCTCAAATAACCAACTTGATTGTTTTCATTTTTCTCAATTTCATTTATTTCTGCTCTAATCTTATTTCTTTCCTTTCATCTGGTTTCAAGTCAGTTTCCTCAATTTTTGCTCTTTCTTTTTTAATATAAGCTTCTATGGCAATAAATTTCTCTCTTAAAACTGCCTTTGCTGCATCCCATAAATTTTGATATGCTGTGTTTTTATTTTCATTCACCTCATGATATTTACTGATTTCTCTTGTAACTTCTTACTTGACCCACTGATTATATGAGTACATTTTTTTAGCTTCCATATATTTGTGAATTTTCTGGCAGCCTGTTATTGATTTCCAACTTCATTCCTTTATGATCTGAGAAAGTGTTCTGTATGATTTAAAAATTTTTGAGTTTACTGAGGCTTGCTTTATGACCCAGTATATAGTCTATTCTTGAGAATGATCCATGAGCACTTGGGAAAAATTTGTATCCTGCTGTTACGGCATGTAATGTTCTATAAATGTCTGTTAAGTATAATTCAGTTATCAAATTATTCAAGATCTTTATTTTCTTATTGACCCTCTGTTTAGATGTTCTATCCATTGATGACAGCAGGGAACTGAAGTCTCCAACAGTTATGGTAGAGGTGTCTATTTCTCCCTTCAGTGTTGTCAGTATTTGCCTCATGTACTTTGGAGCACTATGGCTTGATGCATAAATATTTATAATTGTTATGTCTTCTTATCAAATTGTTCTTTTATTATTACATAGTGTCCTTCTTTGTCTTTTTTAATTGTTTTACATTTGAAGCTGATTGTTCTAGTTTGCAAGCTGCCAGAATGTAATCTACCAGAAACAGAATGGCTTTTAAAAAGGGGAATTTAGTAAGTTGCAAGATTATAGTTCTAAGGCTGTGAAGATGTCCAAATTAAAGCAAGGCTATAGAAATGTCAATCTCAGGCATCCAGGAAATGACACCTTGGTTCAAGTTGGCCAGTGGCATTCAGGGTTTCTCTCTCAACTGGAAAGGCACATGGCAAACATGGTGACATCTGCTAGCTTTCTTTCCAGGCTTCTTCTTATTTCATAAAACTCCTGTGTAGGCCTTTTCCTTCTTCATCTCCCAAGGTCTCTGGCTGCATGGGCTCTCATGGCTCTTGCAAACATGGTTCCCTCTTAAAAGGCTTCAGTAAGCAACCCCACCTTGAACTGGTAGAGACACATCTCCATGGAAATCATCTAATCAAAAGTTACCACCCACAAATGGGTGGGTCACATCTCCACAGGAACAATAAAAAAGCTTCCACTCAGCAATATTGAATGAGGATTAAAGGATATGGCTTTTCTGGGATCCACAAACACAAACTGGCACACTGACCAAGGAAGTATATTACCTGATAATGATAAAAATTAATCCATTAAAAATAGTTGCTAAGGAAAACTGTTTATGATGTATAAAGTAGGAAAAAAGTACCAAAATAGTGTATACAGTATGACTGTTCCTAATGGAAAAAATGATTAAAAGATTATACTCTTGCCAAACCCCAACCAAAATCATTCCTGCCAATCCTAAAGAGTAGCTGGAGAATTATATGAGATTCTACAAAGGTTCCATGTACTAGGGTAACTTTCCAGAAACCTACAACCTCTCAATGGGCCCCTGGACTGGATAAGTCCTGAAATGAAAGGAATCAGCCTTTTCAGAACATCAACTAGTTCCATGCCCCTCTCCCATATTATCAACAGCGCCTTCCAACATGAAAAAGTTAGAATGGGAATAGCCCAAATACCCCTAAAGAGTGGGAGAAAGATCAAAGATGATGGTGGAGTTATACAGAAAAGGTCGGGTTTAACAAATGAGTATGAGTGGTGAATCATTCTATTAATATTTCTTTTATTCTCCAGTACCTTAGAACAGTTAGAATAAAAACCTAAAATTGTGGAATTATAAACCATATCAAACTCTGAAATCTGGTCTACAACTAACTGTTGCAATGTACTTTGAAATTTATTGCTTTTATGTATGTGTTATTTTTCATAAAAAAAGAAAAAGAGTATAACAAAGAAGATAGGGTTTAACAAATGAGTATGACTGCTGAAGATACTGATACTTCTTTTGGTCTCCAGTGTCTTGGAACAACTAGAAGAAAGAATGAAAACTCGTGGAACTGTAACTCATACCAAACTTTAAAATCTATTCTATAACTGCCTGTTAAAATGTACTTGGACATTTATTGCTTTTTTGTATGCATATTATATTTCACAATTAAAAAACATTAAAAAAAGATTATTATACTGAATCTGCTTCCAACTATCACTGGTATTAACTTCAACTTGACATCCTAAACTACCATAATACCAGACAAAAAATATAAGGAACAGATTTCAGACAACAGGTGGCACAAGCCTACAATCCCTAAGAGAAAGCAAATCATACGAAGGCAGTTCCACAATCATCCCAGTGGCCCATCTGGCAACAATCTCCTAAATGAATCACAGCGTGTTCAAATCCAAGCCAAGAGGGGCTGTCCCACAAAGCTGAGGAGGTAGAAAACAGAGGTTCAATGTAGCTGAAGTGGATGGAATCTTCAGGTGAAGAGTAAGCTACAGAGGGAGCACACCAGAAAACAGCATGAGGGTGCGCTCAAGAACTTGGCTGAGGGCTGGGCTGCACATACAATAGGATGAAACTATCTGAGAATTAGGAAAGAGCAGAGGCTAGCTACAGGGTTGATAACAAAACAGAAACATTAAGGTTGAGCAATGCCGAAGAACACTGAAAGTTCCAGCTGAGCCAGAGGAGAAAAACCTCATTAACGACTAATTCAAACCCCTGGAATCTAACTGAGACAGCATGAAGAGGACATCTTAAAACTACGAGGGCCATTCCCTAGAGTAAGATCTACTTTAAACACACTATACTGAGATCAAGGTTAAGACCACTACATTAGAAAGGCTTGGAAAACACTACATTACAGAGGTTTAGAAAATGACTACACATGCAAAGATATGGGAAAGGTGATGCATAGCAAAGAGAAAAAGCAATCAATGGAAAACAACTCTTAGATGGCCCAGCAGGTTCTATAAATATTCCAAACAATATGTTTTCAAAGAATTTAAGAGATATATGCTTTTAATGGGACTGTCAATAAATAACTGGAAACTACATAAAAGAAAAAAATTTGGGGGGAAATTCTAGACTCAAAAAATTCACTAACATAAAAACTGTGCTGGAGAGAATTAACTGGATAACGAGTAAGGGCAATTAAAGACAGGTCAATAGAAAATTTTCAATCAGAACAATATAAAAATGATTGTAGAAAAGTGAACAGAGCCTTAAGGACCCAAAGGACAATATCAAAAGATCTAATATAGGTACAAATTGGGTCCCAGAAGAAGAGAAAAAAATTGCAGGAAAAATGACAGAATATATCATTTTGATGGAGGAGAAAAGTACAGACCAAACCACAAGAAGATAAATACAAGGAATACTACCTAGTTACATCATAATCAAACTTCTGAAAAAAAGGATGGATGCAAACTTTTGAAAGCAGCCAGAGAAAAAGGACATATTACATTCAAGGGAACCCCGATATGAATCAAGGCTAACTTCTCATCAGAAGCAATGTAGCCTGAACATCATGCTATGATATCTTCAAAGGGTGAAAGGAAAAAACTGTCAAATGAGAATTCAGTACCCTTCAAAAACAGAGTCAAATAATGACTATACACACAAATAAAAGCTAAGAGGATATTTTGCCAGCAGACACGCACTTCATAAAATACAAAAAAGGAAATTATAAGGCTAAAAAAAAGATACTAAATTAAGCCCAGACCTTAGAAAAAAAGCACCACAAACAGTAAACAACTGGTAAATGTAAAATAATGTTTTTTTTTCCTTCTTGTGATTTCCTTAAAAAGATAACTATTTATAGCAAAAATAATGGCACTGAAAGGCAGGATTTATAACATAGGTCAAGTATAACATATAACAGGAAAAAAAAGAGGAAAGAATGGGTAAATAACTGCTCAACAGCTGTGTTTCTTGCTTCTTCCTGCCACAAGACCTTCCTGCCACCAGTGTGAACACTAGTATACGAGGCCCTGTCTTAACGATTGTGTCAATTTAACCAGAAAAGTCCCCACAAACTATGAGACTTAACATTTCAAAATGGAATGCTTCCACACTGAGCATACGCAATATACATGCACAATTTATAGGGCTTATTAGTAGCTCAGATTGTGCTTATTAGTTTTCTGACACTTTATTGATTGACAAATTTTCAATCCAGAATATAATCACAAATAATCACCCTGTTTTTAAGGAAAAATGAATCGGCTCCATCACTGCATACCATAACTAGATTCTAGGAATTTACAGCAACAAAGTGTGTTGCATATCCTAGCAAAATGTAATTTGTAATGATACCAACAGTTTTTAGAAAAGTCAACCCTATAACAGAACAACAGCAAAAAGCAAAATGAACTTGCCATAAGGTCTATTAGCTAAACTACCATTTAATACAGATCATGAGAAAGAATGGCAGATGTAAAGTAGAAGCATCCAGGTTTTGCGATTTATCTCTCACTATTAGGGCCTATAATGTGAGATCAGAAAACCAATTCTGTATACATTTCATGATCTTCTCTGAAATACCTTTCATTGTAACCACTACCCCACAGACCCTCTTATCTTCTGTCCACTCCTTAGCCATATTACTGAGGATTCTCTTGAGATAGGGTCATGTAAGCATATCACAATTCCGGACCTTTTTCATAATACACATGTGATGGTTAGACTCATGTGTTCATTTGGCTGGGTAATGGCGCCCAACTGTTTGGTCAAGCAAGCACTGGCCTGCAACTGTGAGGACATTTCATGGACTTAAATCATCAGTAAGCTGATTATATCTACCATTAACTGAGAAGACTGCTTTCAGCAATGAGAGACATTTTATCCAATCTGCCGAAGGCTTTTAAAGGAGAAGTGATGAACAGCAGTCAAAAGAGAAACCTGTCATCTCTACTTCAGCTGACCAGCTTCTCCTGGGGACTTCAAAAAAAACCTTCATCAGAGATTCCAGCTTGCAGCCTGCCCTATCGAATCTAGACTCGTGCATCTCCACAGTTGTAAGACAATTTTTCTAAACCTCATAATATTTATGCATATCTCCTGTAATTCTGTTTCCCTACAGAGCCCTGATTAATACAACATTCAAAGAAATACATTTGCAATAAGTGCTGAGAAAGAAATAAGTAAATGAACCATGGTATTGTGCACTGGTATAAACCAAAAACCATGTTACAGGGTAAGGAGTAGGAAATTAATTATGGAAACATTTTACCCAGATAAATGAACTTGTGAAAAGGGTTAAAGATGAAAGTAAAATTATAAAAGAAAAACAACTGGCTAATAAACACTTAATATGTTTGCTCTTATTGTTTTTAAAAAAAAATTTTAATTTGTTTTTAATAACATCTAATGCAGGCAGAAAAAATACACTTTGCTTATGTTATTTAAACTGACACAGCAATTCTGGAAACCAGTTTTACAATATATTATCAAGGGTCTAAAATGACCATACCTTTGATTCAGTAATTCTACTCATAAGATTTTGTAAAAGAAATAATAAAATGTGAACAAACACTACATTCTTCTTATAGTAACATAAATATAAGGGGATGGTTAAAAGGCATTACTCTACCTACCTGGTTCAGTTTTATTAAAAACCACATTTAAGGCAAGGAGAAAGGACCTGGAAAAAGCATACCATCTTTGGCCTGCCAACAATTAGCCAGCCCTGTTCCTCAAAAATCTCTTGTCATTCAACCAAGATATACTGCACTACAATTGTATATGAAAGGAGAAAGGAACATTGATGTATTTAAGAATTTCCAAATTAAAGAAAAGGGGTTTTCCCCAGATGAAAAAATTTCCCAAATTAACTATGAAATCATAATTAAACTAAGCAATTTATTTCATCAGAAAATCAAATACCTCAGTAAATAATTTCATTAGGCATAAAATTTATTTCATGGCAACACAGAAGCCATCAAGTTAGGTATTAAAAATAAATTTAAGTCATATGTATCATCTTTTATCAATACACTAAATTTTCTCAAATTTCTGAGCAGCTGATGGATATTAAACAAAAAGCTAAAAAAAATCTGTCAAATTCTCTATGATACTTTAAAAATTAAACATGAAAGGTTAATTTTATAGGAAAGCAGTTTAAAAGGTATGATAAACATAAACTAAACTTCTTTGTAGGACTATCGGAATGCAGGCAATAATTAAGATTTGTGTTATTCCCATCCACACAGAAGCAATGTGAGTTCTAAACCATAAGAAGGAAAAAAGCTTAAATAATGTAAATTAAGTTTTGTATTAGATTTCAGTCATGGTTGTGAACACTTTATCTGCACAGTTAAACATTTAGCATTAATGCCACAATTTTACCATATTAACAGCAAATCAATCAATAGCTGAAAGCTTCTTGCTTTATTTACCCTCTTGTCCAGAAGAAATTGATTTCTTACCTAAACTCGTGGGCTTGATGAGAACATCAAGGACGTCATAAAAGGGCAGGTTTTTTAACTGCACATCAGGATGGACAGGAGGAATTGGGGGAGATGGCTGCTGCATCTCAAACGTAGGTTTAGTATCTTGAAGAAGAACAGAACCAACAGGAGAAGACGGTGAGTGGGATGCAACTGAAGTGGAAGGTAATGAATGGATTCCAGCTATGGCCAAGTCAGGTTCTACAGGTGATGAGCTACCATCCAAACTGAAAACTGATGATTTTATTGTGGATAAATCAGAAAGTCCTTCAAGAGTCCGTGGGTATCGGCGTCTATACAATTCTCTGATTTTAATCTGAACAGCAGGGCTGCAGCCACTCTTCAATAAATGCAAAGCCCTCATCAGAAGGTCATGTTTGCGTCCACTTTTATTCCGTCCAGCAAAGCCTAATAACACTTGGAGTTCAGACACCCTAAAACTAGAAACCATATTCTGAAAAGAAAGAAAAAATGAAAATAAGCCAATAATTACCCTCAAGAATATAAAACTATCTAAAATATATTGCAAAATCTGATTTTTCCAGCATTCTATCAACTGGCATATGCTAATAAATCAGCATTTTCACACATCATTTAGAACTCTTACTGTTTATAAGGCCTGCTCCATCCTGAATCATATTCATTTAAATTATGTTAACTATATTTTTCTGTATCCTTAATTTTGGTATTCTACAGTTTATTTGTTTCTATTAACCACCTCATATTTGACTATGCTCAAGTATAAACCCATGTGTGCTTTATGACTATGAAATCTATGACCAATGAAAATACTCTTCTTCAAAACTAATCCCTACCAAAACACGATGATGTAATGCTTGCTAGAGAATTATCACCTATTAACGGAACAAAAAAGAATTAGATATTTTTTACAATACTGCATGTAAAAGTTCTAATACTGAGAAGTAAATCTACAAAATCAAGACAGAATTTTGATCCAAAATGCAGAGTTGTCATCCCCATTCAAGTATTAAGAAATAGAAAACATAATAAGAAAATAAGGATATTTTTAAACATTAAAACTAAAAATTATGTATATCTTATTTAGTGGTCAAATGATTAAATTCCCAGCTAGACAGCCAAATGAGAAAAAAGACCTATGAAGAGCACAGAAAGAAGTAGTCACAAATTACGAAAGGCAAGATCCCCTCCAAGCCACTTTACCACTTGTTGAGTGTAAGCTATTTGTTCTTGGATGTAAAACTAAGGTTAATAGTTCCTGCTTCCCATCTCACCTTCTACTTATTAAAAAAAAAAAAAAAAACTAATAAATATTTTTACCCTGCTGCCTCAGGAATCCATGTACTTAGTGATTTCCAGTCAATTTTGAACTGGAAAGTAAACCACAGTTGACTCAGATTTACCTGTACTGCCTCACATGTGCCATCTAGCAAAAAAATGAAATAAGACCTAGAACTAGCCAAAAGCCCTTTTCAGGAAAACCCACCCTAAGCAATTAATCAAGGCGACCCCCTTTCTGTTAGTAGGGCTTCAGATTTCCCCAACCCTCCTCCTCAGCGGTACACATACCACAGCTGCCTGGGATTCCATCTTAACTTGCTCTTCACCTCATCAGAGTGCCAGTGCGGGCAGAATCCAATAGCTAGCACTGCTCCATAATTCCTCTATTTTGCACTTTTAACTCTTAATGACAGTCACAGAAGCAAACCCCATTTGGCTTTTAAACAGTTATCAGGGATAATATTTGCTAGTTTACTAAAATACAAATTTTTAAAAATCAAAGTAATCTATATATAAAGATACCAAAGGATGTACCACACTGTATGGTAATTCTATTCCATGTATTGTATTTTATGTCTCCATGTTTCATATAGTAAAAGACAAGAGAAAATTAAGATGCAATCCAAATAACTATTTAACTCTAAATCAGCAGTCCATTGTAAATAAATATGAACCAGATATATAATTCCAAAATTTCTAATAGCAACATTAAAATACAAAAAATTTAAATTAATTTTAGTGTTTTTAACACAATTCCTCAAAAATATCATTTCAACATAAAAATATCAAAGAGATAATTTTTTGTACTAAGTCTCCAATATTTGGTGTATATTTTACACTTACATGGCAAATCTCGATTCGAACTAGCCACACTTGACATGCTTAAGAGTCACGTGTGACTAAGTGGCTGGCTACCAAATTGGGCAGTACAGCTCTAAATTATATTCTAATAACAACATATATTACAATGCCATAGTGATTATATTTCCACTCACTTCATTTCCTCCATATGTAAGATGAAGATATTATCTTATTTATCTTATCCCCTATGCTTTGGACAAGGATGGAAAACAAGAAAATATTTCCCTATCTCATGACACACTAGTTACAACTTTCTTATCACTCAAGGTTTCATGCATAAGAAGGCCCTGTGACAACTTCTCAGGAAGTGTATTTCCAAGCAATGAATGCAATGCATCTTTCCTAAAGTCCTAAATTTTAATAAACACTTCAAGTGAGGTATGCTTATATTACAGTAGTATAAGCAACAATAAATCATGGAAAACACTAATACCTTCAAAGGAAGTCTTTCTAGAGACCAGACTAGCTCAAGATTCATTACTTTACTCCTTCCACAAACTTATTTTCAGTTTAAGGACACTTGTTCTACAGAATGACAAAACAGAGCACAAAGTTACCCTAAGCTTGGCTCTCAAAAAGGAATTTCTGGGAGGTCTCATATAACATATTTGTAATGGTCACATTATTTGACAAAGGAGACTAAAACAATCGACTCTATTACCTCTGGTAAACATGAAAAAAAATGGAAGAAATAGATAATGGCTTAGAACTATGAATATGAAATTCTGGCTTCCAAAGCAAGAGATTAAATCCCTGTGGTGTGAGGAAAGGAAAGGAAACAACACAGATGGGACAGTCTTTGAAGTGCAAAATTCTATGAAATTAAGTTCTACCAGATAAATATTCTAAAACATAATGCCTTTGATATTCAATGGAGCCTCAGAGCTCCAGGGATCAGCTGTGGGTGAAGTCCTGACAAGACTCAGGACCTTGGTGAAGGTACTTCATCCACCTGGTCATCATTTCCTTTTTCCTTTTTTTAAATTATTCTTTATTTAGCACTAGTGTTAAGATATCCTCAAAGGAACTTACAAGGTTCAAATTCTACGAATATGTTTTTCTGGCAAAAACTTGCTGGGTTCTCATTTCTTCTTAAAGTAACATCTATTTTTTTTAAACTCAAGTCCTCAAGCAAATTTCAGCTCTACCTACAGTGAGTGGTGTTAAGCAAAATAAAATGACCACTTGCATTGGATGTTGCTAAGAGAAGACCCCTTTCCAAGGAGGGCTTTTTTAGGGGGGGAAAATACCCTGACTTGCTGAGATTTCCTGGGGGATAAAAAGAAAGAAAAAAAAAATGGAACATACCCTGCAAGTCTACTGATAAGCAACACCTGGTGATAAAAAGTTTTCTCTAGTAGAGAAATCTCATCAAAATGGAGCTTATCATATTGCTCAATGTAAATCTGCTCCCCACATTGTAAGAGCCTCCCTCTACATAAAATGGAAACTTAATGACAGCCAATAAGAACATTTCCTCACTTGCTTCCATGTTCTCCCTAATAAGCTTTCCCTTTCCACTCCATCAGCTGAGCTCCCTTCTATTTTCTCAATGGGATGATTTCTGATTCATGAAATATAAAGCAAGTTGAAAGTGCTACATATATATATATATAATGTCAGAAAACATCTCATCAGTATGTAAATAATATTAACTGCAAGTAGTCAGCAATAAGTAAAAATATTTCCCTGAGACTCTTCTTCAACTCTTAAATGTGAGAAAGAAATTGCAAAAAAAAACACCTGGAATTGGGGAAACTCTAATAGTTCAGAAGTCGTGGTAAACATTTAAACAAATTTTGTAGATTCCCCTTCTGCTATGATGTATAACATGGGGCGAGGGCAAGAGCTGCTGAGGAAAATGACAAATAACTATTAATTCTGTCTATTCCAGCTACAACATCAAAACAATTATGACTTCATTTATAAGTATGACTGGATAATGAGTAAATGTCCGAAATATATACGAACATAAAAGAGTGGCCAAGCTGTTGTCATAATGGAAATTAACATGGTAAATTTAAAGGACATCTCATTTCTAACTACTCCAAATTTCAGACATCAAAGGAGGCCCCAGTTTCTGGCCCTGTATTCCTGTCAAATCATGTATTCCCTATAGTTAGACCTCAAGCTCTCTCTTCCTTACATTTCCTAGTAAATCCTAGGCCAAAGAACTAAAATGAAAGTCAACTACTTAAAAGAAACAATAAAGAGAACACCATATTTCAGAATCTATAAAATAAGCTGAAGCTTGAAAGAACATCTGCCTAAATACTATTTAAAATTATTTATTCAAGATGCAAGGGGTAACAAAATAAACCAAAAGAAAATAGGAATGAGGAATTAAAGGGTAAAAGCAAAAAAACCATGAATCAAAAGGCAAAATGCAGTAAAGAGTAACATTTGTAAAGTCTGAGGCAAAAAATGTAAAGAAAACAAATGCACAGTCTTAAAAATGAGAAAACGACATTAATGACGACAAATTTCTTTAAACTAAGAGAACAGCATAATGCAACTTTATTCAATAACTTAAAAAGCCAGATTAAAGTTATTTCCCAGGGATACTAAGACCACTGCCTGGACCTT
Source organism: Myrmecophaga tridactyla (assembly GCA_004026745.1). NCBI lineage: Eukaryota > Metazoa > Chordata > Mammalia > Pilosa > Myrmecophagidae > Myrmecophaga > Myrmecophaga tridactyla. Next base: position 68,338 of record PVIY010005789.1, read on the forward strand.
CACTGACCATGTCGTCCCAACTGGTACTTTCTGCCACTGCCACAGCAGCCTCCTCATTGAAGAATGCAGCCCTCCTAGGTCCAGGGATATTACAGGCAACAACAATCTTTCATACAAAGCAGCCAAGTTTTGCCCCTCTACCACCTCTTCCTGAATATGGAGGAAAAGTTCACTTAAGGCTGATCTTTGAGGAATTCTTCCAGTTCCTTTTTCCTAAAACTGGTGTCACAGGACCCTACATGCTCGGAACTGGGTTCATCCTGTATTTTTCATCCAAAGAAATATATGTGAGTACCCCAGACACCCTCTCTACCTTATCAACAGTAGGGTTGTTCATCTATGCAGTTAAAAAATATGGCACCTCTATGGACAATTTGCTGATAATCTCAGTGAGCGGATAATTGCCCAACTAGAAGAGATAAAGCAGGCTTCCATCAAAAACATCCAAGATGTGACTGACTTCAAGAAATCACAGCAGGGCGGGCCACGGTGGCTCAGCAGGCAGAGTGCTTGCCTGCCATGCCAGAGGACCCGGGTTCGATTCCCGGTGCCTACCCATGTAAAAAAAAGAAATCACAGCAGAAGCGCCATTACATTTTTGATGTCCAGAGGAGTAACTGCTATAGCCTTGGAGGTTACTTACCAATAACGGCTGCATACAGTACAGAAGGAAGTAAAGAATCGCCTGGACTACCAGATCTCTGTGCAGAATATGATGCATCAAAAGAAGCAAGAGCACATGAAAAACTGGGCGGAGAAGCATTTGGTACAGAATACCTCAACACAATGGAAAAAGGAGACAGCTGCCAAGAGCACTGCAGATCTAAAGCTGCTTGCAAAAAAGGCTCAATCACAAGCAGTTTTATAAATGCATCTATCCCAGTTGAGACAGCTAGAAACAGTTGACCACCTAAATAAAAAGAGTTTATATAACAAAATCTTTGTGTATTGCCATCTACTGAATTTAGTTTACCCTAACTAAAAATGAAAAATTTGTATATGACATGGTAAGAGAATAAGGCAATCTAGTAGGACAGTAAAAAAAAAGAAGCGATTTCCTAGAAAATATAAATTCCTCAAGTTGACTCAAGAAAAAATATATTACTTTTGTCCCTCTCCAACTCCCATAAAATCTACCCAGACAAGATAGTTTATTGAATAAATACTTCAAAATCTTCAAGGAAAAGACAGAATTCTGTTCCTAAAACTATTCAGGAAAATAAAAGTCAGAGTCAAATATATGTTAGGAAGCAAACATGAAAAAATGTGTTGAACACAAAACAGAAAATTGAAGAACTATGCAAACTGCTTGTTTTCAAACTTTTAGCAGGGAAATCCATTCCATCTAACCAAAATTTTAGGCAAAAGCCTGGTGAATTAGGGGACCTCTGTATTTTGTCTCGTTTTCCAAGATAGATCATAAAGATTCACTAAAAAAATAAATAAATAAATAAATAAATAGACACACACAATTTATAAACCAACATTAATATGTTAATGTCTTTTATGAGTGTACACCCAAAAGTCTTCAATGTAACCGAATGCAGTTTACTCTAGGTATGTAAGAATGGTTTAACATAAATTGAATAAATTACTTGGTTAACATGATCTCTATCTTATGTTAAGAGTCATATACTGAAATATTTATGGGAAAATTATATGATGTTTGGGATTCCACTAAAATATTTGGGAGGAATGGGTATGGACATAAATGGAAAAAAACTGACATTGATGAAGCTAGATACTGGGTGCATAGGACTTCATTATATTAGTCTCTCTAACTTTGCCTATGTTGGAAAAATGATATAATAAAATGTTCATCTGAATAAGGATATCTGGGTATGGGGTATATGGGTGCTCTGTAATATCTTTTCAACTTTTCTATAAACCTAACAGTATTATAAAATTATAAGTTAATTAAATTAAAACAAGTTAGTTTATTTGAAGGTGGGGGATGGGAGGATATATTGTCATCTAAACACATTTCTCATAAAATGAACACCATTTCTCTGGGAAAACAGCTGACTGTAGGTCTACCTGGGGTAGAAAACGCATGAGATGAACCTAGAACATTTTATCATACTGGAAAGCAAAGAAGTTATCAAAGGCTACTGAGGTCTTGTCAAAACACAGGATGGAAGCGGCTAAAATAGGCTCCTAGTGCCAAAGATGGGACAACTTTTCACCCTCCTCCCCCCAAAAAAAACAATACCAAAGATTCGAACACATCAATTTTTAAAACTTCAATCATTCAAAAATGACACTTTAAAAAAATTGCTGAGCTCCTTTAGAGAATGTTAGGGAACCAATTCATCATTACTGTAAATGCTGATAAAGGAAGGGAAATAATACAAAAATATTTGTTGGTCCAAGAAAAACCATATGATCATTTGAATAAATGCACTAAGGACATTGATAATATTCTATCCATTCCTGATAAAACCTCTCAATCAAGAGGAAAAGAAGGAAACTATAACTATGATAAATGATATTAGAAATCAACAAAAGATATCAATCATACTTAAAAATGAAACATTAGATCATAAAGTCAAGATCTACAAAATGTACAATATGTTTTGTCATTCAACATTATTCCAAAGATTCTAGGCAATACAACAAGGCAATAAAAATTTTTAAAGTGCTATTTACTATTACAAATGACATTTTCACTGGAAATATAACAGAATCCACTACTGGTTTATTATAAAATCAATAATATAAGGTCAACAAAATTTGAATTCTCTACATGCTAAATAGATTTTCAAATGGCCAATAAAGAAAGACAATGTTTGAAAATATCTAAGTAGTAAAAGACAAAGTACAAAGGAATGAATTAAAGAATTTTGCAAGAACTACAGTAAACAAAACCAAGAAAACAAAACAAAACAAAAACATCCCTTCTGAAAAACTAAGGAAAGATGTGTACAAATTGAACTTCCCCACCTCGGGAATTCCTGATGATCTCACAGACATTAGGAACTACCAATTTAATAAACCAAGACCTTGATCTTAGGGTTTGCCTTTATGAAACTTATTTATTCCTGCAATGGAGAAGCTAAGCCTACTTATAATTATGCCTAAGAGTCGCCCCTAGAGACCTCTTTGGTTGCTTAGATGTAGCCACTCTGTCTAAGCCAACTGGGCAAGTGAACTCACTGCCCTCTCCCCACTATGTGAGACATGACTCCCGGGGTGTAAATCTCCCTGGCAACGCAGGACATGACTCCTGGGAATGAGAAAACCTTCTTGACAAAAGGGGGAAGAGAAACGAAACGAAGTTTCAGCGGCTACTAGATTTCAAATAGTCCCTAAGTCATTCTGGAGGTTATTCTTATGCAGTATATAGCATCTCTTTTCAGTTTTTGGTGTATTGGAGTAGCTAGAGGGAAATACCTGATACTACTGAATTGTAATCCAAAAGCCTTGATTCATAAATATGACTGTATAACAACTATATAGCTTTTAAGGTGTGACCATGTGATTGTGAAAACCTTGTGACTAACACTCCCTTTATCCAGTGTACAGACAGGTGAATAAGAAAATAAAGATAAAAAAATAAATAATGAAGGCGGGAGGTATGGGATGTTTCAGGTATTCTTTTTTACTTTTACTTTCTTCTTTCTTTTTTTGAAGTAATGAAAATGTTCAAAAATCTACTGTGATGATAAATGCACAGCTATATGATGAACTGTAAACCACTGATTGTACACTTTAGATGAGAGATAATATGTACCAATAAAATTGTATTTTAAAAAAACACCAACACAGGACATAAAAGCAGCTTTGAATAAATTGAGAAACATTTCATGTTACTAGGTAAAAGCAATGAATACTTTAAAAAGTCACTTCTCTCCAACTTAATTAAACATTAAATAAAATTCCAATGGATGACAAAATGAGTGGGAGAAGTTGACTGATCAAAATTACAATAAGAAATTAAATAAAATACATAATATGGAAGTGCTAATGAATGGAAAAAATTGAGGGAAAAGAAGCAGGAATTGAAGAGGTAAAGGACATGCAATTTAAAGAGGTAAGGCCTCATTGAGAAGGTAATAGCTAAACAAATAACTGAAATGAGCAAAAAAGTCATGGATATCTGAGGAAAAGGCATTCCAAGTTTTTTGAAAAGAATCATATTTGGGTCCATTTACCTGTCTACTATTTTCAGTTTTCTAGCTCAATTTTTATCTGTTTTAATTCCCTCCTACTATGTGTATGTGACCTTTTATGTTGTTTTCTAATTTCTTAAATATGTACACAGTTAGTCTGCTTTATTTTTTATTAATAAAATCTTCCTCTGATTCAGTTTTAACTATGCCCCTTAAAAAAATTTTTAAAAAGGCATTCCAAGGCCTAGTTAACAGAAGGTACAAAGTCCCTGAGGTGGTAAATAGCCTCACACATGGGAGGAAAAGTGAAAAGCCCACACTGCTGAACCAGAATCATTTAGGAGAATAAGTATTAAGTGAGTATTTCTATCAATATACCTCATGAATATAGATGCAAAAAGCCTTAAAAATATTGCCAAACTGAATCAGCAATATATGATAACAGTAATACATTATGACCAAGTGTGAGAAATCAATCAATATAACATGCCATATTAATAGCCTAAAAAAGAAAAACATATGATCATATTAATTGATGTAGAAAAAATGCTTGACAAATTCAGCCCCCATACATGATTAAAAAAAAAAAAAAAAACTCTCAGAAAAGTAGGAAAAACAGGGAGAGAAACTTTCTCAACTTGATAAAGAGCACCCCTACCAAAAAAAATAAAAACACCACAAAAATACTACAGCTACCATTATACCTAATGGTGTAAGACTGAATCTTTTCTCCAAGTCAAGAACAAGGCAAGGATATCTATCTATTCTTAGTACTTATTCAACATAGTGCTTAAAGTTCTAGTCTGTGCAATGAGAAAAGAAAAGCACACGGGCCAGAAAGATAAAAAAATGAAACTATCCATATCCAAATAAAAATCCCAAGGAATCTAAAAACAATTCCTAGAAGTAATGAACTTACTGAGCTAGTGAATTCAGCAAGATCACAGGATACAAGATCAATACACAAAAACCATCACATTTCTACATACTAAACAATGAACATATGAAAACCAAAATTTTAAATATAATACCATTTACAAGCCTCCCAAGAAAATAAAATACTTGGGTGTAAAGCTAGTGAAACATGCATATATATACAAAACTTGTTTACTGCGAATAATAAAATACTGACAAAGAAATGTAAGTTCTAAATAAATGGAGAGAGAACATGTTCATGGACTGGAAGGCTCAACAAATAAAGATGTCAATTCTCCCCCCCACTGACACACAGTTTTAACATAATTCCTATTAAGATCCCAAGCAAGATGTCTTTGTAGATCTAGACAAGATTATTCCAAATCTATATGGAAAGGGAAGGAACTAGAAGAGCTAAAACAATTTTGAAAATTAACTTGAAATAGATCAGATTTACTAACATAAGAAAAAAAACAAAACTTTTAGGAAAAAACAGAAGAATGTCTTTGGGTTCAAAGGCTAGGCAAAGAATTCTTACACTTGATGTTAAAATCAACATCCATGAAAGAAAAAATGACATACTGATCTTCACCAAAGTTTAAAAATTTCGCTCTAAAATAGACTCTGTTTAAACTGATGCAGAGACAGTCAACAGACTGAAAGAAAGTATTTCGAAGTCACATATCCAGCAAAGGACTAGTATCTAGAATATATTTAGAATTCTCAAAACTCAACCAAGAAAAAAAACAATCCAAGTAGAAAAAGTAAAAGAGACATGAGAATGTTCTGGAGAAGTGAGAAGGAAAAATCTCAGACAATAGTATGGTAGCCCACGAAAAACTCTGGAATCTGTCCTGTAACTATTTGTTGAAGAGTGCTTTGAAAACCACTGCTTCTTTCTTTCTTTGCTTTGTATATACATGTTATATTATACAATTTTAAAAGGTTTTAAAAAATGGGGTGTGTTCACATATAAAAATGCATACATTAAAAAGATTTTGAAGATGAAAAAAAGACATTTTACCAATGGGTTATATACATGGCAAACAAGCATATGAAACTTTATTCAACATTATCAGCCATTAGAGAAATGCAAATTAAAAGCTCAATGAAAGATCACTACATAACTATCAGAAAAACAGTAACACCAAATGGATGCAAAGAAACAATCACTTATGCGCTGCTGGTGAGGATGTAAAATGGTACAACTACTCTGGAAAACAGTTTGATAATTTTTTTAAAAATTAGATGAAACTACCATAACTCAGCAACTGCACTACTGGGCATTCATCCCATAGAAATGAAAATTTATGTTAAAAAAAACACATGGGGGTGCACGGGTAGTTCAGTGGTTAGAATGCCCACCTTTCATTCGGGAGACCTGGGTTTGATTCCTGAACCATGCACCACCCCCCCAAAAAAAAAAACACATGTCCACGAATGTGTTCAGCAGTTTTATTTGTAATAGCCAAAAACTATAAATGACCCAGATGTCCTTCAGCAGCGAATGGTTAGACAAACAGTAATAAATGCATACTATGGATACCACTCAACCCTATGTACAGCGTTTATATACCTCTAAGAATTTCCAGAGAAATATACTGAATGAAAAAAGCTAAATCCCAAAGGTTATATACTATACGATACCACTTATATAACAGTCTTGAAAAGACAAAATCTTAGAAATGAAAAACATTAATGGGCTCCAGATGTTCAGGAGGGATAGTGAGTGTGACTTTAAAAGGGAGACACAAGAGATTACTGATAATGAAAATGTTCTACATCTTCACTGTGTCACTGCCAACATCTTGGTTTTGATATCATGGTATAATTTGGAGGATGTTATCACTGGGAGGAACTGGGCAGAGAGTACATGGTGATGTACTCTCTGTATTATTCCTTATAACTGTGAGTAAATCAATGATATCTAAATAAAACATCTAATTTAAAATGACAAAGAACAAGACTATCGGACCAGATTAAAAAACAAAAAAGTCAGTGACAATATATTCACAAGGGATACAACTAAAAGAATGTAAAGGTGTGGGAGGGGAGGAGGAATAAAAACCAGACAAAATTAATTGACCAACAAAAAAAGTTATATCAAGCAGTAGTATATTTAAGACAAAAAGAAAAAAAAAATCCTGCAAATAGAGATACTACAGAGTAAAAGTTTCAATAAATAGTAAATTTAAATTTTCATCTACTAGGAGTTTTTAAGTATATATAAAAGAAAATTAATACAACTATAAGGAAAAACTGAAAATCCAGCATTCTAGTAAAAATCAACATACCTCTACTCAAAAAAAAAGATAAGATTTGAACAACATAACTAACAAGCCTAACTACTGAACACATATAAAACTTTTCACTAACTAATGGAAAGTTCATATTCTCTTCAAGCACAAACAAAAATTATAAAAACTGACCACATGGTTTCAACTGATTTCAAAAAACCATTATAAGACTGACCTTGCTGCCAAACCACACGTTTGAAATTTAAACTTTTAAATAACTCACAGATTGAGGAGTTCACAGAGGAAAATTGAAAAATACTCAAAGGGAAAAATAATGAAAATACTACACATCAAAAATAGGTAATGCCTTATGCACTGCTGGTGGGAATGTAAAATGGTACAGCCACTGTGCAGCACAGTTTGGTAGTTCCAAGGAAGCTAAGTATAGAGATGCCGAAACATATACTCAAGATATATCCAGGAGATCTGAAAGCAGGAATGTGAACAGACATTTACACACCAATGTTCACAGTGGCATTATTCACAATTGTCAAAAGATGGAAACAACCCAAGTGTCCATCCACCAATGAACAGATACACAAAATATGGTATATGCATGCTATAGGATATTATTCCACAATAAGAAGAAAATGAAGTCTAGAAGCATACAACAACATGGATGAACCTTGAGGCCATTATGTTAAGTATAATGAGTCAGATACAAAAGTATAAATATAATATGATACCACTGATAGGAACTAATTATAATATGTAAACTCACAGACATAAAATCTAAAATACAGGATACCATGATATAGGATGACGCAAAAGAATGGGGAGCAGTTACTTAATGTGTGCAGAATTTTTTACTAGGTTGAACTTGAACGTTTGAAAATGGACAGAGGTGACAGTAGCACATTATTGAGTAAGTAATTAACAGTGATGAATGGAATGTGAATGAAAAGAGGAAGTTTAGACTCACGTATGTTACCAGAAGCAAATCTAGAGGTTAAATCATGGGAATGTATAGCACAGTGAATAATCTTGTGGTGGACATCGTCCATGATTAGCTGCACAAATATAAGAAAGTTCTTTCATGAACTGGAACAAATATTTAACAGAATTACAAGATGTTAATAATAGAGGAGTATATGGGGGGAAATGTACTTATCGCAAACTATGGACTATATTAATATTAATATCTTAACACTCTTCCATAAATAGTAACAAATGTACTACACCAATACAATGGATCAACAATGGGGGACAAAGAGGGGTATGGAAGGATTTGGGTTTTCTTTTTTATTTCTTTTCTGGAGTAATGAAAATATTCTGAAATTGACCATGGAATCATATGCACAACTATGTGATAATACTGTGAGTCAGTGATTATATACTCCAGATGGTTTGTATGATGTGTAAATGTATCTCAATAAAACTGCATTGAAAAAATAGGTGATGCATAGCTATTAGGAAAATGCAAAACAGAACCACAATGATATCATGTCACACCTAACAGAACAGTTGGGCCACTATTAAACAAACAGGCAACAACAAACACTGGAAAGGATGTAAATAAATAAAAATATTTATTTACGGCTAGTAGGAATGTAAAATGGTACAGTCACTGTGGAAGATGATTTGATAGTTCCTCAGAAAGCTAAGTATAGAGTTGTCTTACAATCCCAACAATTCTGCTACTCAGTATATTCAGAAGATCTGAAAACAGGGATGCGAACAGACATTTCATAACAATGTTTTAGCAGCATTATTCACAACTGCCAAAAGACGGAAACAACCCAAGTATCCATCAACTGATGAATGGATTAAAAAAAAAATGTGGTATATACATATGATGGAATATTATTCAACAATAAAAAGGAATAAAGTCCCAAAGCATGCAACAACATGGATAAACCTTGAGGACATTATGTGAAATGAAATAAGTAAGACACAAAAGGACAAATATTGTACGATCTCACTAACATCAGCAAATTAGAATATATAAACTCAAGACATAAAATCTAGAATATATGTTACCAGGAGTTAGAATGAGGCTAGAGAATGGGTAGTGGTTGCTTAATGTGCAGAATTTTTGACTAGGTTGAACTTAAACTTTCAGAAATGGATAGAGGTAGACATTATTATGAGCATAATTAAACTGTGAATTGTGTGTGAATGTGGCTGAAAGGGGAAAGTTTAGAGTCAAGTATGTCACCAGAAGCAAAGATAGTGGTTAAAATATGGGAATGTATAACACAGTGAATCCTGGGATGGACAAGGAGTGTGATTAATAATACAAATATTAAAAGTTCTTTCATGAACTAGAACAAACGCATGACACTATGACAATGAATTAATGGTAGAGTCGAATATGGAGGGAAAACATACCTACTGCAAACTATGGACTATAGGTAATAGTGATACCTTAATATTCTTTTGTCACCAGTAACAAATGTACCACACTAATACTTGGGATCAATTATGGGGGTATAAAGGGTATGGGATGTTCTGGGTTTTCTTTTTTTGGAGGGAGTAATGAAAATGTTCTTAAATTGATTGTGATGATCAGTGCACAACTATGTGATAATACTGTAAGTAAGTCACTGATTGTATACTTCGAATGGATTATATAGTTACTGAAGATTAAGTAAAATTGCATTAAAAAATCGAGTGATGTAAAAAAAAAACAAAAAACTGGATAATGCAGGAAACAAAATACACAGAAATTTACCATTTTACATGTCTATACTAAAAATGCTGAAAATTAATGCGCTAAGCATCCCACTTAAGAAATAAGAAAAACAGAAATAAACCCAAAGGAATAGAAGAAAATAAAGAGCAGAAATTAATGTAATAAGAGAAAAATACATTAAAGAACACCAACAAAGCCAAAAAGTTGACTATATAGAAATTTTTTTAACTGACAAATTTTTAGCTAAAACTCATCAAGAAATGAAAAATCATTAAAAAATAATAAAAGGGACATTAATACAAAATAAGAGATTCACAACTTTATGCCATAAATTAAAGAATGTGGATGAAATGGACAACTTTCTATAAAAGTATAATCAACCAAAAGTGATTTTAAAATTGAAAATATGAACACTACTATACCCAAAACAATTAAATCAGTACTTAAGAATCTTCTCACAGAGCAAACACCAGTAACACTTTTACAAGTAAGTTCTAACAAACATTTATGAAAAGATCATTCTAATATTATATAAACTCTTCCAGAGGAAGGAAAAGGTATATTTTTTAAAAATAATTATTAAAGGTGAATATTATTATTCATTCTTAGAGACTTAAAATTCTAAATTAAAACTCATCAAACTGACTCTAGTAATGAAAAAACGAGAAAGGCAGGTATGGGTTGAATTTATACTTAGAACCCTAGGTTGGTTTAACATTAGAAAATCAATCAACATAATTCACTATATTAAAAGATTATAGAAAACAACATGACACTCTCAAAAGAGGCAGGAAAAAAAGCTTTTTATAAAATTCAACATCCATTTATGATTTAAAAAAAAAAAACTTAGAAAATTAGTAACAGAAAGGAAAATCCTTAACCTGAAAAGATTATCTACAATAAACCTACATCAAGCATCATACTTAACTGTGAAACTTTGAAAGCATTCCCTTTAAAATCAGGAACAAGATCACGATGCCCCCATCACCGCTCCTATTCAACATTGTACTGGAGATCCTAGCCAGCACATTAAGACAAGAAAAAGAAAGAAAGAAAAAAAAAATAAGAATTGGAGAGGAAGAAACAAAGAGGTTATTATTCACAGGGCTATCTGCATAGAATATCTAAAAGAAATCTACAAATAACTTATCACAATTAGAATTACAGCAAGATTGTTATACCTAGTCAAATTTTATTTCTATACACCAGCAAGGTAGAAAATATCATCATAAAAAGGTATCATTACATTATACTACAAAAATAAGGCCCCTAGAAATAAATCTAGCAAAATACATCTGCCATACTTTCACTTGAAGAAAATTATGAAATTTTACTAGAAGACGTTTCACGAGACTTAAATAAATGGAGACTACAATATTCATGGTTTAGAAAAAGAGTAACAAAATGTTAGTTCTCCCTTGAGTAGGGCATGGATTCTATAGGTCTGTCCAGAGCGATGCCCTGATAAATCCCAGAGTGATTTGAACAGTGAATAAAAAAGTATTTGCAAAGTCCCCTTGGGAGAATAGAGAGAAAGGGGGAAATTCAACTTTCCCATTTGGAGAAGGCCTGATATTCTCACAAGCAGTGAGGACAACAAAATCAATAGGCCGAACCCTCAATCTTGGGGTTTGTTCATATGAAACTCATCCCCGCAAAGGACAGGCTAAGCCTACTAAAAATGAGCCTAAGAGTCACCCCCAGAGAACCTCTTTTGTTGCTCAGATGTGGCCTATCTCTCAGTCAACACAGTAAGCAAACTCACTGTCCTCCCCCTCTCTATGTGGGACATGACTCCCAGTGGTGTAAACTTCCCTGGCAACATGGGACGGAAATCCTAGAATGAGACGGGATTCACCATCAAGCGACTGAGAAAACCTTCTCAACTGAAAGGGGAGAGAAATGAAACAGAATAAAGTGTCAGTGGCTGAGAGATTTCAAACAGAGTCAAGAGGTTATCCTGGAGACTATTCTTCCGCATTATATAGATATGTAAGGTGTAGTAGAGAGATTAGAGGGAAGTGCCTGAAACTGTAGAGCTGTGTTCCAGTAGCCATGTTTCTTTAAGATGAGTGGATAATGATACAGCTTTCACAAGTGACTATGTGATTGTGAAAACCTTGTTCTCTACGGTATGGACAGATAAGTAAAAAATACAGATTAAAAATAAATAAAAAATAGGGGGAACAAATGTTAAAATAAATTGAGTAGAGGGGAATATGAGAGGGAGGGATAAGGGGTATGGTATGTGTGAGTTTTTTCTTTTTATTTCTTTTTCTGGACTGATGTAAATGTTCTGAAAAATGATCACGGTGATGAACATACAACTATGTGATGATATTATGAGCCACTGACTGCACACTAAGTATGGAATGTTCATATGTTAAGAATGTTCATCTTTGTATGCTGATTGGTTTTATTAATTTAAAAAAGTTAATTTTGCACCAAATGAGCATTTCTCCCTTTGGTCTCACACAGATGTTGAAGTTTCGTGATGTGATGTGGATGGCCAACTGTTTTCGGCACCCTGCAGTGCCGACATTCCTTTGTTCTTCCTCATGCAGCCTTGATTCTTGAAGATGACTGGATAACTAGAGTTTTTAAGGTGTGATCATGTGATTGTGAAAATCTTTTTACTGACATTTCTTTTATCCAGTATATGGAAAGATGAGTAAGAAAAAAAGAAAAGACAATAAATAAATAATCAGAAAAAAAAAAGTTAGTTCTCGCCAAATTGATTCATTGCATTTCTCATGAAAATACCAACAGTATTAAAGATGATATTGTGAACAGTATCAACTTTAAAACATGATTCTAAAATTATATGCAGAATCAAACCACCAGTAGTTCCTTGAAGAACACTATAAGGCAGAAGGAGCACTTGCTCTACTTTCATGCCCTTCAATCACTGAATAACCCATTTCAGACCAGCCCTCCCTGTGAGAACTTAAAAACCTAACTTGATGTAAAAAAAAAAAAAAAAAAAAAAAAAAAAAATTTCCTTAAAGGCATGAGGTGCAACAAAGATCTGAGAGTCCAAAATTCTAGAAAGAAGGGAAGCCTAGAAAGATTTAGACCAACATTCAATGCCTCTTTTCCCCTGGAAAAAGACAGATTTGGCAAGCCACTTCAAATAGCCAATAAGCCACAAACTCCAGATGGGTTCCCAGGCCAGATAAGCCCTGAAACACAGAGGAGCCAGCCTCTCCAGAACATCAACTAGTTCCATCCTCCTATGCCACATTGTTGACAGTCCTTTCCAACATGAAAAAGTTAGAAAGGGCGTAGTCCAAATATCCCTAAATATTGAGAGAATGATCAAAGGAAAAGGTGGAGTTATAACAGAGAAAATAGGATTTAACAAATGAGTCTGGCTGCTGAATCGTTACAATGTTTCTTTTAGTCTCCAGTACCTTGGAGCAGCTAGAAGGAAAAACCTAAAATCGTAGAATTGGAACCCATACCAAACTTTAAAATCTGTTCTACAACCAACTGTTGCAGTGTGCTTTGAAATTTATTTTTTTTTTTGTATATATGTCATTTTTCACAATTTAAAAAAGATGCTGAAGAAGGAAGGAATGAGGTCCTGAAGCAAATGACAACACAGATGAACCTTGAGGACATAATGCTAACTGAAATAAGTCAGACACAAAAGGACAGGCATTATATGATTTAATTACTATGAAATAACTAGAATATGCAAACTCATAGTCATAAAACAGAGAGAAAGGGGAGCAGTCGCCTAAATGTACAGAATTTTTAACAAGGTTGAATTTAAATGTTTGGAAATGGATAGAGGTGATGGTGGCACAGTACTGTGAGATAACTAACAGTGCTGACTTGTGTGTGAATGTGGTTGAAAGGGGGTTAGAGTCAAGTTGTGTCCCCAACACTGCAAATATAAATAAGTTCTTTTACGAACTAGAACAAATGTACAACACTTGTACAAAGAGTTAATGACAGAGTGTTATATTGGGGGAACTACCTATTGCAAGCTACTGACTACAATTAACGGTAATACCTTAATATTCTTTCGTGAACAGTAACAGGTGTACCATAGTGATACTAGGAGTCAACAACAGGTGGGATAAGGGGTTAGGAATATTTTGAGTTTTTTTTAATGTATATTTGTTATTTTTCTTTTTGGAGGAACGAAAAAGAAGTTAAATTGAGTGTGATGATATGTCACAACTAGGTGATGATACTGTGAAACACTGTGTATTTTGGATGGATTATATGGTATGTAAATATATCTCAATAAAATTTGCAGTTTAAAAAAAGATGCTGACAATCTGCTATTCTTCTGAGGGAAAAACATGAATCTGGAGTACCACTTCACACTATATATACAAAATCAATTCCAGATGGATTAAAAACTTAAATTAGAAAGATAAAACACTATATAACTTCTATAAGATGACACTGGAAAATATCTTCAAGAACTCTCTGCTGAAGAAAAAGTTACTCAGATAGATTAAAAAAGTACTACCCATAAAAAACATAAGTTCAATTACATTAAAATTAAGAAACTGTTCACCGAAAGACACAAGAACTTAAAAAACCCAGTACAAAAACTGACAAAGACACGAATGGGAATTTCCCAGAATAGGGAAGACTAGTCAATCAGCATAGTAAAGAAATGCTCAAATGTATTAGCAAAAACTTTTAAAGTCTGGAAAAATCATATGTGGACAAGAAAGCTGAGCGATGAAAACATGTGCACTGCTGGAGGAAGTATATACATATACAAACATCTTTGGAAAACAATCTGACATTGTCCAGTTTTGTTGCTGCACCTTTGAGTACCAGCAATTCTGCTCCTAGAACTTCTATGGTGAAACACAAATATTCACACCAAGTGGGATAAATAAAGATTACAAATAGTCTCATATCAGCACAAGTCAGGCTTTTCCACAAAATAAATCTGCTGAAAATTTACTGCTTTTTGCTTGTTTGTTTTTCTCATTTTCAGAGCTTTTTCAATTTCAGAAGTTTGGATAAGGGATTTAGAGACCCATAAAAGAAAAGAGCACAAACTACACAAATCTCCACCAACGAAAAAAATGGACAAACTGTGGTATATTCATACAACGGAAAATAAACATGAAAAAATATTACACACAGCATTATCTCATTAATACCAAGTTCAAAAACAATAAAACTAAATAATATTTGCACATGTTAAAAATCTAAAGAAAAGCACAGGAATGATGAATCCAAAATTCAGCACAGTGGCTACCGCATTGGTGAAGGTGGGAATTGAACTGTGTACCCCAATAAACACAAGTTCTTAATCTTAATCCACATGCCTGTGAATGTGAACAAATAGTAAACAGGACCTTTTAAAAGATGTTATTTTTATTAAATGGGGCCCCAACCGAAACAAGGTGGGTCTTAATCCAGATTATGAGGCTTTATAAAGAGAACCTGGAAGTCAAGAAGCTAGAAAGGAAGGGCATTACCATGCAATGGGAAGCAGAAATGGGAAGCAGAAATACAAGCCAAGGAACCCTAAGGATTGCCACAGCCAGTGTGGTAATGCTACCGACCCAGGAAGAAAGCAAGCCTTGCCAATATCTTGATTGGAACTTTTAGCCTCAAAATCATAAACAAATAAGTTCTTGGTGTTTAAGTCATAGAGGCCGGGCAAACTAAGACAGCACCCTACTAAATCTAAGGTAATGAACTATTTCTTAAGTTGTTTAATGGTAGATAGATTTTTTTTACTTCCATCAATCTTATTTTTTACTTACACCTAGGTTTACGACCTCTTACCTCCTATAAGTAATCTTATATTTGCTTTCGTAATCTTACCTGTTATAAACAGTTTTTTGTATCAATTTTTTTTGAAAGATAAAAATCAGTGTGAAATACTTAGAAACAAAAACCACTATTGTTCACAATCACCAATTCAGGGAGTTGTTTCAAGAGAACATTTTAAAGAGAGAAATTCAAGGTGTTTCTCCCCCACATCAAGAATGCTCATTATTTAAAAAAAAAAAAAAAAAAAAAAAAAAAAAAAAAAAAAAAAAAAAAAAAAAAAAAAAAAAAAAAAAAAAAAAAAAAAAAAAAAAAAAAAAAAAAAAAAAAAGAGGATAAAGCACTTATAAATCAAAAGCACAATTCTTTAGAAGAGTTCAAATACAAAGTCAATAAAATCTTCCAGAAGGCAACTACATAGAAAGCCAATTCAGGAAGTCCAACACTCAAGAGTCTCAGACAGAGAAAACAGAAAAAAGGAAGGAAAAAAATATCAGAGAAATTCCCCAGACCTGGAGAGTCAGCAGCGCCACATACAGCAACTGTTAAAGAAATTGAAAAAGAGATCAGGCTTCAATTAGAGACAAGAATGAAACTGATGGGGTCAGGACTAAGGTAAATCAGAATGGGGGGTAAAGAGGACACTGACTGAATTTTGGAACAGACTACTCTATGAGACCAAAGGAAAACAGGTTTATTTTGTTTAAAACCTAAATTTTCTGCAGCACATAATCTAACTCAACCTGTCTAGGTAGATCATTTAAACAACCCAAACACTGCAAGTCCAGAATGGAAAGAGGGCTTGTAATTCTATACAGCTTAATGCAATGCCCAGACCCATCCTAGAGTATGTGGAGCAGATATTTTTAAAATATTGGCAAAGTCCCTTGCAAGATGGGAGAAAAAATATGGAACTATTAAACTTTACCACTGGGAAAACCTCTAATACTGTGTCAAATATTAGAGACAAACAAATCAATAACAGTTCAAGCCCTTGATCTCGAGGCTTGCTCTTATGAAGCTTATTTACATAGCAGCAAAGCTAAGCCTACCTATAGTTACGCCTAAAAGTTGCTTCCAGAGGACCTCCTGTATTACTTAGATGAGGCCTCTCTCTTTCTAAGCCCAATTCTGCAAGTAAAATCATTACCATCCCCGCTAAATCGGACATGACATCCAGGGGTGAAAGTCTCCCTGGCAATGTGTGATCAAGGGTGCCTTCTTGACCAAAAGAGAAAAAAGAATTGTAATAAATAAGGTATCAGTGGCTGAGAATTCAAATAGAGTCCAGAGGCTACTCTGGAGGCTATTCTTATACAAGCTTCAGCTAGATATTGCTATTTATCATGGTTTGCCAAACGCCAACCCTAAACCATTCCCGCCAACCCTAAAGAACACCTAGGACTTTATCTGAGTGTCTACAAAGGTTCCATGTACCACAATTACTTTCCAGAAACCTACAACCTCCAGTTGGGGTCCTAGGCCAGATAAGTCCTGAAACCCAGAGGAGCCAGCCTCTCCAGAACATCAACCAGTTCCATCCCCCTATCCCACACTGTCGACAGCCTTTCCAACATGAGAAAGTTAAAATAGGCATGGCCCAAATACCCTAGAGACTGGGAGAACGATCAAAGGAGAAAGTGGAGTTATAACAGAGAAGATAGGATTTAACAAGTAAGTTTGATGGCTGAATCATTATATTGATATATCTTTTAGTCTATAGCATCTTAGAGTAGCTAGAAGGAAAAATCTAAAACTGTGGAATTATAACCCCTACCAAACTCTGAAATCTCTTCTACAACCAACTGTTGCAGTGTGCTTTGAAATGTATTACTTTTTGGTATGTATGTTATTTTCACAATTAAGAAAAAAAAGTAAATTAAGTTGGTTGACAGGGGAAGTTTAGTCATTTGTCACCAGAAGGAAAGCCAAAGGTTAAAGCATGGGACTGTGTAATACAGCAAATTTTGCGGTGGACAATGACTGTGATTAACAGTACAAACATAAAGAATTTCTTCCATGAACTAGAACAAACATACGAAATTATTGTAAGGGGTTAATAATAGGTATATGGGAAAAAAACAAACCTATTACAAAATATGGACTACAGATAGGAACAATATCTTAATATCCTTTCACCAACAGTGACAAATGTACCACACCAAGGCTAGGAGTCAGTGGGAGGGGGGGGGCGGGGGGAAACGGGACTTTTTTTGTAGTAGTAGTGAAAATGTTCTAAAATTGATTGTGGTGATGAATGTAAAACTATGCAATGAGACTGTGAGCCAGTGATTGTATACTTTTGATGGATTGTATAGTGGGTGAATATATCTCAATAAAATTGCATTAAAAAAAAAAATTCCCCAGACCTGAAGAGTTTTAGAACTGAAGAAAGTACTTGCCAGAAGGCATGAAAAAGGCCTACACAGAAACACATTTCACAACACCAAAAATAGATAAAGGTTTCCAAATCCATAAACAAAGTTACTACAAAAAGATAAGAATCAGATTTGCAATGGCCCTCACATTAGCAACACTGAATGTTCTAAAACCCCAAAGCAAAGTTTGCAAAGTTTTCCAAGTTCAGAGGGGAAAAACTATTTCCAACTTATCATTCTATATCTAAATTTTTCAGCAAGAACAAAGGGAAGCCATTTTCAAACATTTAAGAACATTTATTACCAGCAGGTCCTTCCTGAAACAACTACTCAAAGACTATAATCAAGTAAAATAAAAAAGGAATCTAAAGAAAAGAAAGAAATGAGATCCAAAAAAACAACAGATCTAACCCAGGAATGTAATGTAACATAATCCCAAAATCACAGCTGTATGGCAGAGCTAGAAAGCAAGATGCCCAAATTAAAACAGGAAAGTGCAACACTCCAGAAAGTCTATCTTCAAGAAAAACTAAATGGTTAGAAGATGAAAATACAGTGTGATATTAAATCTTAAAATATTAAGTTCAATAAGCGCTCCTTATTCAAGCAGAACTTTATTAAATTTCTCCTTAAGGAGTAAAGGTTTATTAAGATAGAAGTAAAGGCCACACTCTATGTGGTTCTACACTGATTAATACTTATATCAACAAACACAAAGTTTCTGGAATCTTACTGTAGGGAAAAAAAAAACTTTACAAGAGTTATAAAACACAAGATAAAAAATGTTTCTCTAACCATTTTCCAGATTAGAGAAAAGGTGAAATAACTTTTCCAGGGTCAATCTAACATATTAATATAATGCTAATAAAAACTACCTCCTGTGACATCATCAAAATCTGCTTTTACTCAGTTGTATGAATAACAAACTGGAGAGTTCTGAAATTTCTATACAGGTTTCTCTGCAACATCATGAAAAATCTCATTCATAGAAACCTATATTTCAAACTATTTTCCAAAAAATTCTAGAAAAAGACCATGTTACTAGAGGGTACAGAATGCATATTAACATAAAATAGTTTGGACTATGGTCCCAACTGATTCTACGTATCGCTTTTACCTCAATTCAATTGTATAATTTCTTAAAATAAGGCACCTGACTAGCTGCAAAAACAAGTCAGTGGGATAAGAATAGTCTTTTCAACAAATAGTACCAGGATAAATGAATACTCACATGCCAAAGAAGGTGGACCTCACATTACATATAGAAATTAATTCAAAATGGATCAAAGTCCTAAAGTTAAGAGTTAAAACTATGAAACTCTTCAAGATCTTGAAGAAAACAGGGAAAAATCTTCATGACCTTGAAGTAGGCAATGGTTTCTTAGACTTGACACCAACAGCACAAGTGACAAAAGAAAAAAATGGATAAATCAAAATTAAAATTTTTGTGCTTCAAAGGATACAATCAAGAAAGTGAAGACAATCTATAGAATGGGAGAAAATATTTGCAAACCATGTATCTGTTAAAGGACTGGTATCTAGAAAATACAGAGAACTTACAACTTAATAAGACAAACAACAATTTTAAAATGGGTAAAGGATTTGAAATATTTCTCCAAAGAAGACATACAAATGGTCAATAAGCACATGAAAAAATGCTCATCATTAGTCATCAGGAAAATGCAAACCAAAACCATAATGAAATATCACTTTGCACCTATTAGGATGGCTATAAACAATAAGATGGAAAATAAGTATTAGTGAGAATGTGGAGAAATCAGAAAACTTATAGGAATGTAAAATGGTGAAGCAGCTTTGAAAATGGTCTGGCAATTCTTCAAAAGGTTAAACACAGAATTACCACATGACCCAGCAATTCCACTCCCAGGTATCTACCCAAGAGAACTGAAGTATGTTCAAATAAAAATTTGTACACTTGTACAAAAATATTCATTCTAGTGAAAAACAGGAAATTCAAATGTCCACCAACTGATGAGTCGATAAATAAAATATGGTATATCCATACAGTGGACTATTATTCATATGTACAGAGGAATGATGTTATAATATGTACTACAACATGAATGAATGCTGAAACTTTTATGTCATGTGAAGGAAGAGAAACACAAAAGGCCACATGTCTGATTTCATTTTTATGAAACGTCCAGAATAGGCAATCCACAGACACAGAAAGTAGATTAGCAGATGCTGGGAGCTGGCAGTTCTTTCTGGAGTGATGTAAATGTTCTAGAATAAGACAGTAGTGATGGCTGCAAATTTTATAAATATATTAAAAACCATTGAGTTGTACCCTTTAAAAGATTAAATTTAATGGTAAGTGAATTATATCTCAATTTTTTAATAAAAAGTAAACAGACTAGCTAAGATCCAATCTAGGAAAACATAGACAAGAATGCTGAGAAAGGAGAAACATCTGTGGAATGTTATATTAGAAAAATGTCAGCTTTATTAGAAAAGATATTCATGTCTACCAGAAGGAGGATGCAGACCTAAGGAGCAAACAAATGCAAAAGTACCTACCAAGGCAAAGGATAGGCTAAATCTACCTAAAATTAGGCCTAAGAATCACCCCCAAGAGAATCTCTTTTGTTGTTCAGATGTGGCCTCTCTCTCTCAGCCAACACAACAAGCAAACTCGCTGCCCTTCCCTCTCTCCATGCAACATGACTCCCAGGGGTATGGACCTTCCCTGGCAACTTGGGACAGAAATCCTAGAATGAGCTAGGACTCAGTCAGCATCAAGGGATTGAGAAAATCTTCTCGACCAAAAGGGGGAAGAGCATAATGAGACAAAAAAAGTGTCAATGGCTGAGAGATTCCAAACAGAGTCAAGAGGTTAACCTTACACATTAAATAGATATCACCTTTTTAGTTAAGGTGTAATGGAGAGGCTGAAGGTAACTGCTTGAAAATACAGAGCTGTGTTCCAGTAGCCATGCTTCTTGAAGATGACTGTATAATGATACAGCTTTTGCAATGTGATTGTGTGATTGTGAAAACCTTGTGTCTGATGCTCCTTTTATCTACCTTATTGACAAATGAGGAATACATATGGATTAAAAGTAAATAAATAATAGGCAAAACAAATGCCAAAATAAATTTAGTAGACCAAAATGATAGTGATAAATGAAAGGGAGGGGTAAGGGGTATGGTATGTATGAATTTTTTTGTTTTCTTTTTATTTCTTTTTCTGAATTGATGCAAATATTCTAAGAAATGATCGTGATGATGAATACAACTTTGTGATGATATTGCGAATTACTGATTATATATGTAGCACGGGATGTAAGAATGTTAGCGTTGGTATGTTTAATAAATAAAATAAAGATTTTTTATAAAGTACGTACTATGGCTAATGTCTTGGTTTACTATAAAAAATAATCTATTTCAGTTTAAATTAAATTAAATATTTAATTCTGAATGTACTTTCCTAGACACTATCTCAGGTGAAATCCTCTTGGAAATTTTACATATCCCCTAATAATATATTTTAATCATATGATGGATTCTTTTACATCTATACCATCTATTAGTCTATTTCCCTGCCCAATGGGGTGGGAAGGACCCTAGTTTATCTATTAGTCTATTTCTCTGCCCAAGGGGAAGCTAGTTTGAGGGTCTCTAATCACAAATTAAATTCTCCATTATCTTCCCATTCTCCCTCTGCATCCAAACAGCATCTGATCCTATCCAGATGGCAACTCCTGCTCCATGTAAGGAACCAAACGTTTTAAGACTTCCAGGTAGGAAACCCTCTGTTAGAGAATTATTTGAGCCTCTTAGTATGAAAAACCCAAGTCTGTGATCTTAAATTATGGTAAAGTGGGACACGACCCCCAGGGGTGTGGACCTTGCTGGCAACGTGGGACAGAAACCCCAGAATGAGCTGAGATTCAGCATCAAGGGATTGAGAAAAACTCTAGAATGAGCTGAGACCCAGCATCAAGTGATTTAGGAAGCCTTCTCCAAGAGAAGGGGGAAGAGTGAAATGAAACAAAGTGTCAATGGCTGAGAGATTCCAAACAGAGATTATTCTGGAGGTTATTCTT
Source organism: Myrmecophaga tridactyla (assembly GCA_004026745.1). NCBI lineage: Eukaryota > Metazoa > Chordata > Mammalia > Pilosa > Myrmecophagidae > Myrmecophaga > Myrmecophaga tridactyla. The sequence goes on from PVIY010005789.1 coordinate 90,505, forward strand.
ATGCATTAAGTAGATATCACCTTGTTAGTGAAGATGTAATGGAGAGGCTGCAGGGAAGTGCCTGAAAATGTAGAGCTTTGTTCCAGTAGCCATGTTTCTTGATGATGATTGTATAATGATAAAGCTTTCACAATGTGACTGTGTGATTGTGAAAACCTTGTGTCTGATGCTCCTTTTATCTACCTTGTCAACAGACGAGTAGAACATATGGAATAAAAATAAATAATAGGGGGAACAAATGTTAAAATAAATTTAGTTTGAAATGCTAGTAATCAATGAAAGGGAGGGGTAAGAGGTATGGTATGTAAATTTTTTTTTTCTGTTTTTGTTTTATTTTTCTGATGTCTTTTTCTTTTTCTGAATTGATGCAAATGTTCTAAGAAATGATCATGATGATGAATATACTACTATGTGATGATATTGTGAATTACTGATTATATATGTAGAATGGAATGATCATATATTAAGAATGTGTTTCTTTCTTGTAATTCTTTTTTAATTAATAAAAAATTTTTTAAAATTATGGTAAAACATGAGACTTGTTCATTTTGGTAAACTTTCTGGCTTACCCATATCCACATGTATTTTTTTAAAGTTATAATCCTACAACTTTTCTAATAAAAATTTTTAGGTTAAAAAAAAAGTTTTAATCATTGGCTCTTTCTCTTTTTCTAGCCCAAATACATATGCAGATTCTTGCACACACATTTAGTCTCACTTTCTGAAATACACACACAGAATAAACTCAATGCACGAAAAGGAAGAGGATGAGGAATATTAATTAATTCAAAGAAAAAAATTGGAGTGACACTACAGCAGTAGTGTCCCCATTCCATCCCACCCAAATCAAGTGGAGAGAAATCCAGAGTGCATTAATCAGGTTAAAATAAAGCAGGGAACTTTTTAAGAATGAAGAATTAAAAAGCTATTCTGGTTGAAGAGGTAAGGCACTCTAAAACTTCAACTGTCCTGCCTCTCCTCCATCCCTGTGTTTGGCTCTTCTAGAAGCTATTTTGGGGGCAGGGAGGGGAGGTGGCAGAGACAAAGAGGTACAGGCCAGACTTTCAGTTTGTCCCAGGTCCATAGTTAATTCACAAACTACTTAACTAACCCTTCATCTCCTACCAAAATAGATGCTATAAATAAGCAACTGATAAACTGAATAATTTCTTCTTTGGCACCTTGGCTTCTAATTAATGACACGTTATAGTTATCTTTGTATAATCCACAATTTCCCTGATGAGAGAACTTCCTTCTTCCTTTCTCTGAACCCATCTGGATCATCTCCTGAGTGAGGTTTGTACTGTGCCTGGCTAATCTCCTGACTACAGATCATTAACATTAGATTGGCTCAGCCAATCAGATCTCTTTCCAGAAGAACTAGAAGACA
>PVIY010005790.1:7660-91950 GCA_004026745.1 Myrmecophaga tridactyla
TGAGTGGGGCCCGCTGCAGCTGCTCGCTCACCAGCAGCTGGAACTTTCTCTGCGAGAAGTGGTCCAGGTTATAGGACACTATAGCAGTGGGGCTCTCCTATCCGGCCCGCAAGCAAGTCCCTGAGGGCCACTGCAGGACTAGAAAATCACCAGGAGCATTTTCCAGACTGAGAGGATGCATGATAGCTTGGAAGAGAGCCTGCAAATGTTTGCACATTTGTCACCATTTTCAAATCATTGAGGCAAATGGTTGCATGAAGTGCTACAGAGTTACTGTTCGGTAGCCACCAATCATTTAAGGAGGCAAAGGTAGGCGGCCAGGTGTGGAGTCACTCAAGTTTGTGTTCAAATCCCACCTCTGTGACTTGAGGAGCTAAGGGGCCTAGGGCAGGTTGTCTAACTTCTCAGGGCCTTAGGGTACAAGGAGGGAAATGAACCTAACTCTTAGCTGTTGTAAGAACTGCTTAGCACAAACAACGACAAAACAGAAAGCGCTTGGTAAACAATAGCTATAGGTATTACTGCTTCCCAGACTCTCTGGACTTCCCGTGTCTCCCTGTGCGCCAGGCCAGCCCCACATGTTCTAAGAAACTGTATGCATCTCATGGCCACGTTCCCTCGGAGGCCAGATAAAAACCATCCACTGTAGAGGCTTTAATTCTGATCACTGTCAGAATCGGCTTCTATTTTCCGGTGATGCATTTTCCACCAAGGTGGAGACATTTATCCTCACACCTTGCCTTGCATCTAATGATTGCACCTGGCAGGCCATTAGCTTTGCTCCAAGGGAAACCCCAGGTTGTGCGAGGGGCACAGGGTAGAGAGTGTCTCCTTTAACTTGGAAAGAAACAACAGAAGTGTTGTTAATTATAAACTTAGGAAAGTTTATTTTAAAATAACAATACAGGGACGCCTTAAGCTCTGGGGACTCTGCACCTGCCAAGACAGCCTCTCACTATGGGGCTCAATGGAGACAGAAGCAGAGAGATGCGGACAGACAGAGGGACACAGTCTCACACACAGAGGTTTCAAGCACATGGCAGACAGCCATGTGTTCCTAGGAACTTCCATTAGTGGAAAGGAATTGCTTTTCCTTAGAGCCTGCTAATCAAGCCTGTGACTTATATCCCATCCAGTGGTAGTCGGGAGCCAAATAATACCTGTGAACACCTGACGGTGGTGTGAACAAAGATTATTCAGCAACTCTATTTCTTTTTTTAATGTTTCTTATAACTTTAGACATTATTAGCAGTGGTTATCAGTTTTGTAAGGTTTGGAGTCTGGGCATTCAGTGGTTACCGGTAGAATGCAAGCAAGGCTCTGTGGAGACATCTAGAAACAGATGATGACTCCATCCGGCGACAGGGATGTGCTGCTCTGTTTTATGAGGAAGGTACGGCTCCTTTCAGTTCAGCAGAAAAATTCACAACTATCCAAACAGGTGCAGAGTATAGTTTTTCACCATAGTTAGTATGTCTTGGAACTTGACATGGTGGGCTAGACTGGGGGTGCAGGGGAGAAGACGGGGTGCAGAGGCACTGGGAGTCTCTTGTCTACTTTGCTGTTAGTCAAGAAAGGGCTGAGTCAGGGTTGGAGACATGAGGTGATGAAGGGCTGAGGCTGCAGTTTCTCCGAACAAGCCCTTGCTACCAGTCCAGCTTCCTCTCCTATTCTTGGGGAGTTCCTCCCCTCACTCTGGCTATTTCTGCCCATTCAGATTTAATTCCAGCACAAATACCAGCCCCTTCACGAAACCCATCCCTGACCTCCAGTTTATAACCATGGAATTACCGGGCACTCTACACATATTACATGTCTTATACTGGTGCAAATTCGTAAGCTCTTTGAGTGTAGGGATTGTATTTAAAAAATTTTTCTAACTCCTATAGCATCTGACATCATTCTTGATAATTGCTGTTATTTGAGTGAATGAAAACTTCAGTTTTCACCGTAAACCAGACTGTGGTCCTGTCATTTTCATGCTGTATTTTAGTCCCATTTTTAATGGGGTGGTGGGGGGGATTGAGATGTGATAATAGATTTACCCTAGCTTCTTACCACATGGACGCAGCAGGAAAATATTTGCATATGTTTTATGTTTGTTTTAGTGACGGGAGCTAGCATATTGCCAGGCCCACCTCTGAGAAACATACTAAAATAAAGTCAATGTTCCGTTTGGCTCTTCCCATGATGCACTCTGGTGTGCAGATTATAATCCAAAACAGTATATGATAAAAATGGAATTTTTAATCTAAACATCCTTTATTGCATGTGGACAACATTTAGAACAGAGACATGGTGGCAATAGGTGAGGCAGAGGTGAGTGTGGGAATGAGTAGAGGACTGAAGCACAGTGCAAAATAAAGCACAGCAGCTGCCAACCTGAGGTGTGGAAAATAAAGTGCAGGGGAAAAATGGCTGCGTCTTCCTTCTGAAAAAAAAATGAAGACTATTTCTCTTGATTAAAAAACGCAGAAAGGCTTTTCAAGGGGTACGGAGGCTTTACAGACCACCCACAGCTCTGGACATTTGGCAGCTCCTGATGGGGCCAGGTGCTCGCCTGCCAGCTCTGTGCTTGACCACAGCTCCATAAGCTGGTGACGTGGTTACAGGAGATGGCTACCCCGTAAGAAAAGAAAGGAGTGCCTTTCAGAGCCTGGAAATTGTTCCTCAGCCTTCCTAAGGAATACAACCCCACCATTCCCTTTCAGAGGGGTGGCCTGGGGAGCTGGGAGAAATTAGTCTTTTCTTAATATTAGACATCTCAGTGAACCCAGGAAAAGCCGAGAATGATGTGTAAGCTGGCAGACTCTCTCACCAGGGGTGGAATGACATTGGGGCAGGCAGCTGATCTTTTATGGTACTGTACAGGACACAAGCAGGGTGTTTAACATCTTCAGCCTGACAAAGTACCAGCAGCACTTCCCAGTCATCCCAAAGCATCCCAAAATGTTTCCAATGCCTCTGGCCTCACCCTTGGGAATCCCTGCCTGCCCAGCCCCCTTAGCTTTGACTGCTGGCCCAGCCCTACACACTAGCTGGCAGATGCCCTGTGATGTCTTGGGAGGGGGAGCCACGGTGTGTAGCCCAGCTCTGCCATTTACTGGCTGGCTGACCTCAGACGAGTTGGGTAATTCTTCGGAGTCACAGTTTCCTCATCTATCAAATTGAGACAATAATACCTACTAGCTAGAGCTGGTGTAAGCATTGTAGGAGCTAAGGGCATGGAGTAAGTGGCTTTGCTGGGATGCCTAATATTAGATAACAATAGTACCTTTTTTGTTTTTTTTGGAGGGAAACCCTGCCCCCAGCCTAGTACACAAAGCAAAGCTGCTGGGGAGCGTAGGGAGAGGAAAGCATTTACAGGTAGATGGAAAGCCCCAAATTCTTCTTGTGTATCTGACCCTGCTGTTTTCCTGCTTGAAAGTGGATTTCTCACCCCGGAGTTGGGACAGGGTCTCCTTGGCCAGACACTCATTCTTGAGTGGCAGCCCAACAGAAGGCAGCTGCAGAGAGCCAAGGTAGCAGGCTCCTTACTGGAGCACACTGGCTCTCTGGTCGTTCCAATATGGGGATGTCATAGGATCTTCTCCAGAGATGAATGCTGCCTGGCTCTCAGAGTTATGCAAGGCTCACCAGCTGAGTTCACTTAAGGAAGAAGTACTTGGCTCCCCACCCAGGCCCTCTGGAATCCTGGTTGATTTATGACAAGTGGACCACACTCTCCTCTTGAGAGACTGGGCTTACCCAAGATGCAGTCAACCAGCCTCCCTTACAGGGGGAACAGAGTGGCCTTCTCCCACCCAAGTCACTGCTTCCTTCCCTCCAGCCCTCTTTTTTTCCCTCAGGTGACTCCTTGCCTCTTCCGGTACATGCTATTCACAACACAGCATGGTAGATGGGCAGAGATAGAAGTAGCAAAGGTACTGGAAGGCAGGTGAGAGACGATGGTGGTCTGGACCAGAATAATGGCAGAAGAGACAGCCAGAGTGGACTGACAGGGCATATTTTGGAATTAGAAACATTAGGACTTGTTGAGAGATGAAATTTGGAGGGTAAGGGAAGAATCAAGGGTGACTCCCAGATTCCTGACATTAGTACCTGGATAGATGGTGGTGCCATTTGCCAAGTCAGGTCTATTTTGTTTTGTTTATTTTGTGGGAAGGGATTGAGTTGGTATTGAGTTTGGCTTTAGACTGTTTAGGTTTGAGCTGCCATGAGAGAGTCATCCAAGTGTCAATTGGGCAGTTAGACAAAGGCATGGGGGTTAAATGTAAGGTCTTGAGTACAGGCTGGATGAGCTCACCTAAGAGAAAGGTCCTAGTCCAAATCCTGAGAAATCAGAAAGGAGAAGAAGAGACTGGGGAAGTAGATTGGGCTATATCACAGAGAAAAGAAGAGAGTGTTTTGAGCAGGAGGGAGTGGTTCCTCGCAAGTGGAGAAAGAAGGTACAGAAGAGTGTCCACTGGGTTGGCCATACGGAACTCACTGGTGACTCTGAGAAAAGCAATTTCAGTAGACGGGGTGGGGAAGCCATTTTGGGTGCATTGAGGAGTGAATGGGGTGGGAGGTGGAGGTAACTCTCTAGAGAAGTTTGCTGGAAGGAAACATCAAGTAGGACAGCTGGAGAGCCAAGGGAGATCACCATTCTAACCCAACTGGAACCATATACCTTGTTTATATGTTGGTGGAAGTCATCCAACTTGGAGGAAAAGATTAGTGATGCAGAGTGGGAGGGGAAAAGGGAAGGAGGGAAGTTATCAGGAAGGTGGAAGGAGATATGTTCATTTCCTAGGAATGCCATAACAAATTATTATAAACTGGGTGCCATGAAACGACAGAAAGTTATTGTCTCATGGCCCTGGAGGCCAGAAACAGAAATCAAGGCCTTGGCAGGGCCTCTGAAGGCTCCAGGAAAGTAACCTTCCTTGTCCCTTCCCAGCTTCTGGTATTGCCCAGCAATCCTTGGTATTCCTTGGCTTGTGGCTGCATCACTCCAACCTCTGCCTCCATCTTCACGTGGCTTCTCTCTCTGTCTCTGTGTCTCTTTTTCCTTTCTTATGAGGACGCCTGTCATATTGGATTATGGGCCAGCTCTACTCCAGTATGACCTAATTTGTACTTATTCTATCTGCAACAAAACTTTTTCCAAATAAGGTCACCATCTGTGTAGCAGGAGTGAGGACTTCAACATATCTTTTTCAGGGACATAATTCAACCCCTAACAGGAGATGTGATCCAGGCACGAAGAAAAGACTGGCCTTTGGTGGGAGCAAGAAGGACTCAGAAGGAAGAACTGGAGTTTTTCATAGGTGTGACTAGATCAGGAGACAGGGTGGTGGAAAGATGGGGGTGGGGGTTCCTATCCGAAGGCTCCCATTTTCTGAATGAAGTATGAGGTGAGGCCACTGCTGGGGATGGGAGCAGGGGAGGCTTAGGGTTGAGAATTATATATCACTTATCACACATCCTTAACCCATTCACATGTTTCAGGCTTAAAATAAGGTTTAAAAATAGTCTATATGCCATGTGAATACACACACAAATTAATTTGGGGGAAGGGGCAGGAGAATGTAAAACAACATTGTAACCTATAGCCTCTAATTTTTTTAATCCTTCTGAGCTACTGAGCCTGGGTGCTTTGATTGGATGTTTTAATTCTTAGTCTGACAAAAGCACATACAGTCTTCAGGATGTTCTTCAAGTAAGATAGAGCTGCCCCATTTAGTCTGCATACCCACATTTACCACATAGGGTACCACGTGTGGCAGAGGTCACTGGCTGCTCTCCATAATCCAGATTCCCCTCTTGCAGCACTGACAGGAAGCTGTGTTAGCCAGTGAGCTGTCCTAGTTCTTTCTGATCTTCAGCTTCCCTTGCTATTCCAAGTACACTTCTCAGCACATCAACTTTGGGATCAGCTGGGAGCTTGTTAGAAATGCAGAACCTCAAGCCATACCCCAGACCTAATGACTTGTAAACATTTTCTTAGCAAAATCTCCAGTTGATTCATATACACACTCCAGTTTGAGAAGTGCTGCCCCAGATCATAAGAAAACTTTGTAGCTGAGCTCAGTACTAATGAGGAGAGAGAGCTGGTTCTTAATACCAGACTGGGGACCTGAGCTGGCTTCTAAGAGCCTAGGGAAGTGCTGGGAAAGTCATGATTCTATGTGCTGGGTGCAAGGGGATCATCTCAGACAACACAGAGTGTCTCCCCTCGCCCCGCCCCCACTCCTTGCTGGAGTGACTCTGCTAGGAACCAGAAATACAGGGACTGTTCTGCTCTGACATGTACAGAGTCACCCAAACCTCTGCCTCTGGCTTCTAATAATCAAAACTGCTATTGAACCAGATGTCTCTTGTCTGATCTAAGTTTGGGTAGGTCTCAGGAAGTTTATGGAACCTTCCATGCCAAAGTCATAGCTGTCTCCAAGAGTACATCTGAAACTTTGCTTTTAGCCCAGGGAAAATCAATAAACATTATACAACACATTACATTTTCCACTTTTTTTTTGTTGGAACATCCAAGAAGGCCAATAAATGTGTCCACCAAAGGAAGCAAATGATTACAAGGCTGGGTGTTTGCTTGTTTTCTGGCCGGATGGAGCCTCATGTTCACGTGCTTGGAGATGTGCTGACAGATCAAATTTAAGATCAATATCACCAGGCAGCCCTGAGGAATGAGCTCTGATGTGCTTCCTATCTCAGAGTTGCCACATAAGGGTATCCCCGAGTAAGTACAGAATATAGTTGATGACAATGTGAAGCATCAGTGCAGAAAAGTATTGCTTCATGTAGGAAACCTGAAGTCTGCCTGGGTTTTGGAGACATGAAGCCGCTGAGAAGCACATAGTGAGGGAACAGGTATAAACCCATGATTTACTTGGACAGGCTTTTGCAGCTAAGAAAGGCTGGTGCTAGAATCAAAAGCTGTCATGTGTTTGGGTTCTGATGAGGCTGCTCTTCTTTCTTTGCAATGATTAGAGCATCAAGGGCTAGACAGAGGAGAATCGTAATCACCACAAGGTGAAAATAAATCACATAACATCTGTCTGACAGAAAAGTGCCTGGAGATCAGTGAAAATTTTCCAAATACGATCTCCCCTCCATTTCTGATGGTAATCAGGGCATCTTACATGTTGAAGGGGGAGAAATCGAGAGGTACAAAATTAAAAAGGAGTGTGGGTCACACAAGGTCACACAGGAAGTCCGTGAGTATGGAGCATTTTGAGTCAGTCTTTTCTATCTCTTCCTGTGACCGGCAAACTCTTCTACCATCACAGATGACAGTGGAGTTTAATATAGCTTGTGTATAGTGGAGATTCTCAAACTACTCCACAAACTGGACCAAGGGGCCACAACAAAAATTTACCTAAATGTATCAGATTTTCTGAACCTCGAGTTTTTCTCCTATTCATTTTTCTTAAAATTGTGGTGCTTTCTTATTCTTGTCTATTAGCAAGTCTTAGCAAATAAATAATTGAGCAGTCAGCTAATAACAGTAAGAAGCAACTGGTCATGCTTTTTTCCTAACTATATGTGAGTGTGTGTGTGTGTGTGTGCATCCATGTGCAATCACACTTAGAGGGAGGTCTCTCCATTATATATAGAAAAGAGCCATGTTTTCTGCTAGTAAAATTGTTTCTGGTTTATACAGTATCATCAGTATTTCTTAGTTTTCTGCAAAAAGACATGCTATTCTGTGAAGAGCAGCACGCTCTTCTGATGCCTGAACAAATTTGAGAGCCACAGGCTTAGAAGTCATAGAAAGTGAAAAGAGAGGGAGAAAGGGAAAAGTTATTTAGGAGAACACAAAAGGGGAGAGTGTGAGAGTGAGAATGAGAGTGAGAGAGGAAAGACTGAGAAGATACAGAAAGCAGTGGATTAACGATAGCTCCTAGATGCTCCTTACGTAAGAAAAAGTGGACATTCCTGGGTTGAATTCCTGGCTCACTTACTAACTATGTGGCCTTGGGCATTTTACTTAACCTCTTTCTGAGCTTCAGTTTCCATCATCACACAGGAAGGTCACACAGGAAGTCTGTGAGTATGGAGCATTTTGAGTAAGTCTTTTCTATCTCTTCTATAAAACAGGAAAACTAATACTTAAATTGCAGACTCATAAAAAAATAAGAATTAGAAGTAATATCTATAAATCAGCAAACACTATGCCTGACACAAAAGTAGATCTATAAACATATAGATATTATCATTATCGGTTTATATTGTGAGCCAATGAGACAAAATGCAAGCAAGCAGTAATTGCAACAACATTTTCCAAGCACCTGTGGTGTGGGCTGTATAAACCCATATTTAACTTAACTCTAAAAACAGAGTAGGCATGGCTGTTGCTTCATTTACATCGATAAAGAAATTAAGGCTCAGAGAGGTAAAGTTATTTATCCAGGGTTACCCAGCAAATAAACTGCAGAAGGTGGAGTTTTATCTTACATAATTACTGACTCCAAAACTGTGCTCTTTTGCTGATTCTTCCTGGGGGTTTTAAGTGTATATAAGGGAAAGGGGGGGTAGGGCTACCCAAGGGCCAGGTCTGAACACAATGAGGAGTTCTTTATCTGCTAAGATGCATGTTTTACACAGTGGGGTTAGTTTGGAAGAGCCTTGGGCCATCAGAGATACAGGAAAGGCCAACTAGGGCAAACCTCATGTACCTGGAATTGTGCTCTCGTTCAGCTCAGTTGGCATAGAAGGATGCCATGGACTGGGCCAGAGGAGAAGCTAGCTCAGGTAGGGACTATGGGCAGAGTCCAGAGGATGCTAGCTCAGTGGGGTTTGGGAAACTGCCAAGACAATTCCTTCATACTTGAAAGCAAGAGATAGAGGGCAGGCCAAGGGGAGTCTGCTTCTTACCAAGCCAAGACAGCACTGGTCTGGTAGAGGCCAAGCCCTTAGGCCAGGTCCATGGGGAAATGGCCAGCTAGAGGAGGAGGGAGACAGAAGAGATGCTGACTTCAAGCAAGTTACCTGGTTAACGTCAGAATGCCTATTGGAAATATCTAGATACTGAGATTTCCTAAAAATGAAATAAAACCCAATTGTGAACATCAAAGTCGTTAATGTGTGAGATATGCTGCAGTCAGCAGAGTGTAAAACTAACACAGGAAGACTGAATCCCAGGTCTTGAACCCCAAGTGTTCCCTGGGAAGATATCATCATTCTTCTCTTCTCTTCAGATAGGACCAGCAGAAACCAGGTTGGGGATCCTTCTGCCTCAGGGACAGTGGAGAGTCATCCACAGCTAACCCAAAGGGCCACAGTGTCTTTGAAAATGCCAAGCAGTGTGGTAAAGTGAAATGTCTCACATGCTATTTTAGCCACAGTTTTCCACAGAATGCTTGGTTTCTTAGCTTCCTACAAATCTACTTTTCTTCCTAATTCAAAACCATTTTCCTCAGAATTAAGATATTCATGGTATGAAAATACAGATTGATGTAGGCACAGTTGTTTGCTTGTGATAGCTTAGGCTAAAGATGAATTTTAAAATCTGAATTCCAATAATTGCCTTCTTCTTTCTCTTTGGCTCCAGCTATTTTCCACCTCCTTGATGCCTTGGACTATTAAATCCTTTCAGTCAATAGTCTCCTGGTGGAAGAGATGGGGTTAAAAAATGCATTTGGATCTCACCTGTTAAAGAACAAACCAGCCAGAACAGGAACAAGGTTCTAGACTCGTCTTTATAAGCCACAACTACTAGGAGAAATTTGAATTATCAGATGAGACACTGTTTTCTCCAAGCACTCTAACTTCAGGGAAATCTGGGCACAGTTTAGATGTGGGCATCATCTTTTTTTGCAAAAACAAAATAAAAAAAACTCTTCCCACACAAAAGGCATTCTGGTCTCAGGGTCTGTGAAAAAACAAATGACACAAGACACACAGATGTCATGTAAGGGTCTGAATATTTTAACTACCTAGCTGTCTAATTACTTTGGAAGAAAAGGCAGGAAATTCTGGCAATCATTTATGAAGACAAGTAAGGATGGGGGAGAGAGTTGGAGAAAAGAAGGAAAAAGGAAATGACGGGGAGGAATGACCCCCAAGCTACCTGCCAAATATCTCCGAGTGAATATTTTCACCCAGCCTGAAAAAGGCCAACAAGCAACTGAAGGGATTTATGATCTCCAGCGTTGCACCTGATTGCAAGAGGTTTTATTATCATGAAATAAATATAAGTCATTTAACTTCCTAGAGGAAAGAAGGAAATAATTCTGCCTGGGGCAGGGATGGAGAAGATATTCTAGAGTTTAAGGCCAAGCACTGTGAATTCCTCATTTGTACTGGTAATCTGTTTTCTAAGCATAATGAAATCACCCTCTTGGGACAAGCTAGTGGCTCAAAACCACCAGTCATATAGTTTGCCTGTTGTTCAGCTCTGTACTCTTTCCAGTGACCTGACATTTCAACCTCAGGAAATGAAGACTTCAGCTCGTGTGCCTGGGAATTTTTCCAAAAATACGAAGTCTATAGGGTAAAGCAGGAATAAATTTTGGTGAAAGAAAAGGCTACATCCCTTACCTCTGTACCCCAAATAAAACCCACCCTAGCATTCAGCAAAGAGCAAAGAAACTTAGCTATAGCATGGAGGGTACGGAATTCGAACGGATTCAGAATGGTGATTCCTAGGAGAAGCTTATATGTATGATTCTTGTTGTGTACAAATAGCTCTCATTGCAGAAAACTCCCACGTTCCTACTGACACAATCTTACAAAGGGCTTTGCCAGACCCAGAGCATGAGGGCGGTTTCAAATCTCTAGATTTATTTGCTGACTAGTCATTCAACCCCATCCCTGTGCTGAGACATTTCCATAAAGACATGAGCAAGGCCTAGGCTCAGACTACTGGGTCTCCCATGTTGATTCAGGCCCCGTAGCAGGACGCCCGCCCAGGTTAGAGTCTATCTCTGAATGTGAGTGTGTAAGGAGGGGTTATTCTAGTCCTTCTTTGATGTTCTCTTCCTTTCCTGATTTGGTGGAAGAAATCATTATAGAGATCTGCTTTGCTCCCCTTTGGTGGAGAGAAGAATCACTTTCTCATCTTCCTTTGACATTAATCTAAATCTCTGCATCTGAATGAGACTAAGAGGGAAAAAAGATAATTCTGAGAGTCCAGGACAGATGGAGTTTCCAATAGGCTAAAAGGAAGGTTAAGTATTGAATCTGGGGCCTGCTGAGGGCTAAGGCTAGTGAACAGGGGGCTTAGAGGGAGAGGACAAGGGAGAGTTCAGGACCATCTATTGTGTTTAGTCATAAAACCCAAGAGCGAAAGAGCCTACAGAGTAGTAGCAGCATAGCCTGAGAACTTGGTTTTATTTGAAAAATAGGAACAAAGTCTCTTGGTTTTCTTAGCACAGAAAGATCAGTGTTTACAGTTTAAATATAAAAAATGAATAATGAAGCTTTGTGATATCACGGCACAATCTACTCTTGAGCACAAGAGAGATGTGTGACCAGAAGAGGAAGAGGCTCCAGTAGTAATTACTCACTGTTAAGAAAAAAAAAAAATTAAGTACAGTGATCCCTGGAAATGCTGGTATGACATACAAGCAGTTATTTTGTTGTAATCACTCTGCTGTAATGTAAGAACAGTACAAGGAAATGTTATTAGAATAATTTACTATAGCTTGTGCACAATAAAATTAATAGGATTGCTTGCTATTTTGCATTTCCCTCTAATAAAGAACTCTTCCAGGCTCACAGGCAAGGTGGTAATGATACAAATAGTGCTGGATGCAAGAATTCTCATTTTTTATTGCCAGAATAAAAAAGGGGATGTTGAGCACTAATCCATGTGCCAATATCGAAAGAACACATTTTCAGTTCACGAAGTGACCTCTATGTTGTTTCAGGCAGGGCTTTGCTACTAAGGTAGCTAATTCATGAGAGGGAAAGTGCAGGCTGGGAAGTACTGGAGATTTCCTCTTTCCTGAACCCAGGGAACACAATTTGTTTTCAAAGGGAATGTAAGATTCTTTTGTTCTCAAGCATAAGATTAAAAAACCCAATAAGACTTTAACTGAAGTAAGCAGGGTTCCTGATTAGGGTTCCAAATTAGTTATCTACTTACACATTTGAAGGCTGGGAGTCTGAGGAGATGGGGGAATTTTTGTGTGACCCCAGGCAAATCATTTCATTTCTTTGAAGTTCCTAAGGGAATAAACTAGATGAATGATTTTCAGATTTTGCACAGGCAGACTCTTGCTTCAAATAAATCTTAAGTGGGAACACAATATGCGAAACAAGCTATTGGGAAGGGAGTGTGATAATGTGATGTGCTGGCTGGAACAAGCCTAGCTCAGGCTCTCTTTGCTTCTTGGGGTGCTCCCTGGGCCTCAGGACCAAGGGGACGTTCCACAACCACTGCCCAGGTGTTCCCTAACCTTCGACAAACCTCTTACATTGGGAGAAGAGAAAGAAGGGTATAGCCTCGGGCAAGCAGATAAACCAGAAACCCTCCCACCACCTTCCCACTGCTATAATGGGTAAAGAGGGGAAAAAATGGCATTCATTACTCTTTTCTCCATTTTCTGCTGCCTCATATTGGATCAGGGTCCTGGCAGGATCGTGGGTGACTGCAGGAGATTTGAGGGTTCAGGAGAGGCTAATGGAGCCCATGGTCCTTGGCCATTTGGTCTATTCTGGATGGTGGGGGGCCTGGGTGGGTGCTGAGTGGCCAGTTGGCCAGTGCTATTGTCACTATAGTTCAGGTGAGCAGGGCTTGAATTCCAAATAGTCATGGCCCCACAGTGCTTAGGACATCTCTGCATTATCTGGAAAGGAGGGGAGGAAGAGGGAAATTTCCACATTATCCACCACTGTATGTAGCACAGGTTGGGAGCAAATCATATAATATGTACCTCTCTCTCCTCCAAAACCTTTTACGTGATGAAATTCAAGTTTCAGGAAGCATTAATGGAAAAAGAAGCACCAAAAGGCAGTCTGAGCAGATTATTTGGACAGCATGGCTATGGTCTCTCCTCTAGCAGGTAGCACAGTGCAGTAGAAAGAGCACAGCTTGGGAGCCAAATCAAGGCTAGTCTGAAATTCTGGCTCTACAACTTACTACCTCAGGCCGAGCTATCAGGCCTGTTTCCTATCTGTAAAGAGGGAATCAATACCTGGAATTGTTCTGGGCTTAATAAAGATAAGTTAAGTGCCTGGGACCAAGATGGCTCCCCACAAGCATCCACTTCCTTTCCCTGCCCCTCGTGCTGGGGATGGAGGGCTCATGGGTTTACTGCAGGAAATCAGTCTCAGGGAAATTTTGTTAGCAGTTATCCCGGGGGAGAAACTTGCAGCTCCCCCACACTTTCACTCTGCCACCTGCCTCCAACAGCCAGCCCAGGGCAGCACAGCCTGTCTGGAAAGATTATGTTCTGGTTAAGAGCAGAATCAAAGAATGTGACTACTCGGAAGGCGCTTCAGAGGTCAACTCCCCCAGGAGGTACTCTGGTTCTAGAAGCGCAAGTGTTGGTGGTCGGTGTGGGTGAGGTCGGGAGTGCAAGCTCTGCCACCTCCCAGCAGGGTGCCCTTAGGAACCAGGGGGTCAGCTCTCTGAAGCCCCATTCCTTCTCCTGCAGGTTGGTGCTGCAATCTTGACTGCTGTTAGGATGAGAGAGCATGTATAAAAGGTACCTCCCAACACCTGACCCAGAATGGGCATTCAAAAGAAATGTCGCATGAATCAAAGGAAGTTTTAGTTATAATAGCTAAAATCTATTGAAAACATGCCATGCCTCAGGGCTAGGAATGCAGGGAAGAACAATGTCTTATGTCACATAGGAAAATGAAGTTCATATTTCTGAACACTGGTTCTCCCTGTTCAAAAATGTAAGTGAGGAGCAGAGAGCAGTTCTGATGGAATGGACTCTCCCCACTGCAGGGCAGCCTGGGGGTGGGGGTGGGGGCGGTCAGAGCCCAGGGCTGGAGGTGGGAACCTCGCCTGGCACACTCATGTCCTGTGTTGCCAACTCATCTCTACAGAGACGAGGTGCTGGTGTGTGGTGGGGCTGGGGGAGGGAGGGAGAGAGCGAGCATGGGGGAAAGTAAATTGGTGCTCTAAGGTTTGCTAAGCTCTGTATTCGACGATCAACGAAAATCTATGATCATTAAGTTCCTGTTTTGATTTTTCTTCTGTCATTTTCCTTGTTCAACTTAAAATCCAGTGCAGAAAAAAGGAACAGTATCGTGAGGCATGCAACAATGTGAATGAACATGTGGTACATTTGGTGAGATAAAATAAATCAGAAACAAAAGAACAACAATGGTATGGCCACCTTTAGAAAATGCTTACAAGAAAACAGGGGTCTGGATTGTAAGCTTTTAGAGCAGACACAATAAGTCCGGAGTGGTGATTATTATTTCTGGATTTTGAGAGGCTGTTTTCTATATATAACCTGACATTTAGAGAAAAGAACAAAGCCGAACAGGTTGGGGTTAAAATAATTCAGAACATAGGGGTAAGGAAGACGGTGTCTATATTTTAGAAACACACATACTCGAAACCAATGGAAGAAAGATTTATTTTGCCTGGGACTGAACTTTTCTGTAGTGCCTAATCTAATTCAACCTATCTGTATAGTTCATTTGAACAACTAAAACACAGGGAGCCCAGAATAAGAAAGAAGTCCTTTAATCCTGTATAGATTATTGTAATGCCTGGATCCTAGAGTATACTAAGTAGATAATAAAAAAAGTATTGGCAGAGTCCCCTGAAGGATGGGAGAAAGAATATGGAACTATTAAACCTTATCATCAGGAAATCCCCTGATACTGTGTCAAACTTTAGGGACACCCAAATCATTCCCTCGATCATGAGGCTTACTCTTATGAAGCTTATGTAGGTAGTGGAGAAGCTGCCTAAGAGTTACTTCTGGAGGACCTCTTTTGTTGCTCAGATGTGGCCTCATTCTCTCTAAGCCCAACTCTGCAAGGGAAATCATTGCCCTCCCCGCTACATGGGACACGACATCCTGGGGTAAAAGGCTCCCTGGTGACATGGGAGATGACTCCCAGGGAAGAATCCATCCTGGCACTGTGGGATCAACAATTCCATCCTGACCTAAAGGGGGAAAAGGAGTGTAACTAATAAAGTATCAGTGGCAGAGAGAGTTCGAAGAGAGTCAAGAGGCTACTCTGGAGGTTGCCCTTACATAAGCCTCAGACCCTGCTACTATCATAACCTGCCAACCCTAATCAGGACCTTTCCAGCCAATCCTAAAGAACACCTAGGGCAATATATAAGATTCCACAAGGGTTCCATGCACTAGAGTAACTTTCCAGAAACCTACAACCTCCAGGTGGGTCCCTGGTCCAGATTAAGTCTTGGAACCTAGCCCAGTCTCTCCAGAACATCAGATAGTTCCATAACCCTATCCCATATTACTGACAGACCCTTCCAATATCAAAAATTTAGAACTGCCATAGCCCAAACACCCCTAGAGAGAGGGATGGAAAGATCAAAGGTGATGATGGAGTTATACAGAGAAGAAAGGATTTAACAAATGAATATGAATGCTGAATCAGTAAATTGATATCTCTTTTAATATCCAGTATTTTAGAGCAGCTAGAAGTAAAAACTTAGAATTGTGGAATTGTAACCCATGTCAAACTCTGAAATATGTTCTACAGTTAATTGTGGTGCTGTGCTTTGAAATTTATAGTTTCTTTTGTATATATGTTATCTTTCACAAAAAAAGAAGGAAAAATGTGATGATTAAAGATATTTAAACCCTCTAGCCTCCTATATTATGGATTAGCTAGAAGGAAAAATATGAGAGGATCGTATGGAAACCCATGACAAGCTCTGGGATCTGTCCTGTAACTACTTGTTGAAGAGTGCTTTGAAAACCATTGCTTTTTCTTTCTTTGCTTTGTATATATGTTATACTATACAATAAACAAAGTTAAAAAAAAATCCAGTGCAGAACAGTTGCCAATTAATTAGGGGACTTGATTTGATGCTTTCTTATTGGGGGGTCATTGGGTGGACGTCAGAAGGTGAGAGGCTCTGCTCCTCCGGGCTTCCCTGGGGGGCGGTGGCAGAAGGTAGGGCACAAAACCACCTGCAGAATTTCCAGCTTGGGTCTGGGGTCACGCCATCCTTGACTTCACCTTGGATGATAACTTACAGCAATCTTCTCAGGTACAGGCATGATTCCTCTGTTCTCTGAATTTTCCTCTTATAAAATGGGAACAAGAACAGCAGCACCTAGCTGTTATAATACCCAAGGGGCTCTCTCACTCCTTTCCTAAGGCAGGGTGGCGTCCTTTACCTGGTGAGGCCCAGATTTCCCTGCTGTGTCTCTGCTGTTCCCTACATAAGATCCAGTTGGAAGTCCTGAATCAGGACGAAGTGACAGCAGGATTCCTGGAGGAAGAAATCATGTCAGGCTCCTCTTACACCCGGACATGTTTTAGCTTGGGGACAAAGTGGACTGCAAATGCAGCTCGGGAGCTGGGAACCCTCCACATCCAAACTGGCTTTCAGTTTTGATCCCAAATTGGAACCTTTCAAGTTATCTCACATTTGGCCAAAGAGGTTTTTTTGATTTCTTATTTCTCTTCCTTTTCTTATAAAAGGACACAGACCTAAAAGGACCCATGGGCACTAGCAGGTCCTTAGGAAATCACACTGCTGCACTGCCTGTAATTGAATTGGAGCTGTCTGATTAAACTTCCATCTCAGTCTCTGTGTGTGTGTGTGTTCTGAAAAGAACGGGAAGGGGAAAAATCACTTCGGGCATTCTGAGTTTGGGGACTGGGCGAATTTAAAAACAAAAAAGTTGGAGATGTTCAGCCTCTAATGAGGTCAGGTTTGCTCGTTCCTGGGAGAAATGCCAGCTGCAAGGTTGAAAAAGCCTGCTGAAAATGTCAGCATCAAGGAAGCCACTGCCTAAGTCATTACAAATGAAACCTTAGGTAGCTGCAGTTCCTGAAGTGATTTATTCCGCTATTTGGGAAAAGCAAACAAACAAGCACACCAAACTCCCTGGGCCCCTGGGCCCACCTCGCTGCTTTCCTGGAACGCCTGTGTTCCCAGCCGCCTTCTGAATGCAGACAGCGCATCAGCACAGCAAAAAATGACTCATCAACTCAGTCCTCCCCAGTTCTTTCACAGCCTCTTTAGAAATCCTTCCAGGTGGTCTCAGGATAGGTAGTAATCTTTTCTACTGACAGAGACCCTGGATAGCTTACACATGGAATATTTAGAATCAGGCACCATCTGCCTAGAGAGAGATTTCCAGCACACCACAGGAGAAATGTAAACCCCTTGGGAGTGGAGACCATGTATAACTTGTTTGCCACTGCATTCTCTGTACCTTGCAAGACAGTCAGCATATAAGCATAAAAAAATGTTTACTGAATGAATAAATAAATCTCACAGGCATTTACTTAAAACAGCACATACCACTGAATTTGATTTTTTTCTCTTCAAACTCTATCTTGACTACATTCTTGATTGGTCCCTTCTAGATATGATTGTATCTCTTTTTCCTAGACATCTACTGAAAGAACGACTTCTGGTTAGAGGATCTAGTCCTCTAATTTGACCATTAGGGAAACAGGAATCTTTGAACGGGGTTACAATTAAGGACTCCGAATTCAATCCCGGGTTCTGGCTCTGTTACCTGCCTCAGGAGACCTCGGCTGCTGTTAACCAGCCCTTTGAAAGAGGTGCCCCTGAGATTCCTGATCCAGATACCCAGCACCACTACACTACTCCAAGAAATCTGAAAATCTGAATGTGAAGAGAATGTTACTGATACTTAATGCATTTTCATGGTTCTTCCCCATGGAGAGAAAAAGCCCTGCTCTACAGCCACTCATAGCCAGGGCCCCCTGCAGCGCCAAGGCACGGCATCCAGGGAATTCTGGGTGGTTATCACCTCTTCTTAGACTGCCTGTGTGTGTATGCATCCCTCCCTGGAACCACTTGCCACAGGGTTGCTTCACTTACTTATTTTTATACCCCTCAATATCCTTCCATATTCCTGCCTTTCAAACCACTGAGCCAGTGCCTCTCAGCAACACACGAAGGCATTTTGCCTAAGCTGATGTGCTCCAAAGAGCTTCGAAATGCACTGTGCTTCTGTATGAGTGTGGTGTTCAGACTGTTTCTCTTTTCCCAAAGCTAAAGTGGAGACAGAAAAAAACATGCTTCTGTTTGGCCTCTGGGGAAAATAAACCAAAACAAAAAGGAAAACCTCAAATCCCTGGGTAAGAATTTTCATTTTACAATTGTTATATCACCAACTAGAATTGTCCTTTTACCCTTCCCAAATGCACAAGCACTCATGGACTTCTTGGTAAAAAATAAGCATGTGCATAGGTGGATGCTGCTGTAGGTAGACACTGCCTGTAATGATGCTATTTTTTACGGTTAATGAATTTGTTTCCTTCTCCTCTTTAGACTGTAAATCCTTCAAAGCAAAGAATTTTGTCTTTTTCTTTCTTTGTAATTCCCCAGTGCCCAATTTAGTTGCTCTGTGCCTAGCAGGTGTTCAATAAACACTGCTGACAACATGAATTGAGTTCTTAGCACTTAATAAATGAGAAATCACTCACATTCATTCTCAAAGGTTTTATTTAAAAAATATATATTTTTGGATTCGATGTGTGTGTGTTTATGTAGAAGACAGAAAAAGACAGGAGACTCAGATGAAGAGCGCCAGAGAATGGGAAATACACACACAGGCAAGGAAAAGCATGCAGACCCACAGTGAGACTGCCCAGTGCACAGGGACCCAGAGAGAGCCTTCTAAGTCCAAATAGTCATCTGTTTTAATGTGATGCAACGCCCATTCTGGTTCAAGACTTCAGGCATTTTATTCCACAACACAGTGATGGGAAATTATATATGCTCCATGATATTCCACTCTCAACAAGATGGGTGGAACAGTCCATCTCTCAAAACACATGACCTGCACCCACATAGTAGGCCTTGGGATTTTTATCCCGTTTACCGATGCCTGCCAAGGCTTTTCCTTCCAAATTATAAACTGCTTCATGAAGCAAGGTACCAATATGTGTGAATGTGACAGCTGTTACTTTGAACATTTGTACCTGTGAAGCTTGCCCTCCTAAAGCTTTCTTTATCCCACTGGGGAAGGGAGCACCATGTGGCGGAAAGAGCAATGGATCAAGAGTTGAAGAAGCTGGGCAAGTTATGTCATCCTTCGAGGTATCAGTTTCCTTGTCTGTTAAAAGGACAACAGTATCCCTGACTAGCTCACTGGATGAAATGAGGGTTCACTGCACTCAGGGGACACACGGGGCAGTAAGGTCCACTGCCACCTGATGGGCAGCAGGACCTCATTTATACTCCCAGGCCCCACAGCTGGGATTTCTACAGGCAGAATAACAAGAAAGGCAAATTCCTTTCTATGCAATGATTCTTTAAAACATTTTTGACTCTTTAAAAAAATGGCTATCAAGACATCCAATTATTTTCCCTGTTGGATGTAAAGCAGTCTGAAAAGTTCATTTAGATAGCGTGCCTTGGTGATTAAGAGCATGAGCTTTGAAGCAACAAAGACCCACACTGGAGCCTCAGTTTACCTACTTATTAACCACGTGACCTTTGTAAGCCTAGGTTTGCTCATCAGTAAAATGAGGCTAATAACAGTATGTGCCTCAGAGGGGTATTATACAGATCAAATGAGACACTGTACCAAAGATTTTGGTCAAGAGCCTGACATATGGTAAGTTTGCAAACTAATGGCAAATACTATTATTACTCAGCCTATCTTCTCATTATCTAGGACTTTAATATGAAGACAGCAAAGAATATGCAAATAATCAAAACAGCATCTAAACAACCAAAATAGGGTAACAACATGCATGCACTAAAGTGTCAGATCCTCACTTACTTATTAACTGCAACTTTATACACAATTTTAAGAGTAATAATGATGAACACTTGATTGGCTACTTACTATGTGCCAGGCACCTCACTAACTAAATGTGTTACATTTGTAATCAATACTGAATCCTCCAATACCAAGGGGTCAGTATAATTATCATCCTCAGTTTTCAGATGAGGAAATAGAGGCTCAGTGACCTGTCCCAGGTCATAGTTACTAAGTAGACCCAGAATATGAGCCCGGCAGCCTGAAGATAAGTCCACACTCTCAGTCGAGGTGCTACTTTGCCTCCATAACCATGTTGGTGATCCAATCTCCTGGCTCATAGCAGGTCAGAAAAAGAGAATGGGGGGCAGAGCTGCAGTGACAGGTGCACTGGCAGCTGATGGGTTAGTGAGAGAGGAAAGGGAAGGCGGCAAGATGCTTAGAAGAAAGGCTTTCACCCAAACCCATCCACTTTAGGGGTCAGCAAGCCCTAACATATTTCCAACCCTTTCACCCAAACCCATCCACTTTAGGGGTCAGCAAGCCCTAACATATTTCCAACCCCCCGAGATGATCATCATTCCATAACACGGTGCAATAATTTTCACTATGTCATCAAGAAAAATCCTTAGGAAGACTGGAAAATGAGGAGGAAAAAGTATGGGTGATGTGTGAAAGGGGTAGATTCCTTCTGGACAAGTCATTTATGCTGAATAGCCTATAACAATATGGCATAAATAAGGGGCCCTCTTTCTAGATGACCAATTAAAGAAAGGGTTTAAGAGATACCAACACCTAGGTACCTCTAGACAACTTTTTCATGAATCTTTACCTCTTATTACCATTGCTTACTTTAACCTAGTTTCTATCATGTTTTTTTGGGGGGGAGGGGGTTCATGGACTGGGAATCAACTCGGGTCTCCTGCATGGAAGGTGGGCATTCTACCACTGAACGACCCATGCACCCCCTAACAAGTTTTGAGAAAAAAAAATAAAAACATCTTTTAATCCCTCTGTACTCCTCAGTTTAGAATCGTGGCTTCTGTGACTTTAGCCAATGTTGTATTTAAAGGGATCACAGACTAATTCCATCAGACAATTTAAAGGGATAAGTAATGAAAATAAAGATTTACAGACTGTTTCTGGCACATGGGTGGTTCAGTGTGGAATGCTCGCCTGCCACACAGGAGACCTGGGTCAATTCCCAGCCCACGCACCCCCACTCCCCCCACAAAAAGATTTATAGATTGTTTAAATAAATGAGTAAAAAAGAAAGGTCTAAAGTGGCCTTCCTGACACATGCTGCTCTCACAGTGGTGCTCAGCATCTTTCCTCAATGGGCGCCAAGGATGTCAGGGGAAAAGGCCCAAGTGGTCTTTCCACACATGCTGAACCACGAGGATTGTTTCCAATCAGAAGCCAACCACAGCTCCTGTTTATAACCTTCGATAGTTGCATCCTGATGCTATATTTTGTATCATACCTAATCATCTTATATTCTCTAGGTTCCTTAAACACTGCTTTCCAAGTCCTAAAATGAAGTTTATCAGAACATGACTGCTTGAAGTGCATATACAGCAAATTTTAAAAGATTTAAAAATAGGCATTTCAAATTGATATAACAGGGACAGCTTTAAACTATCCTCTATTTCTGGTTATTTGAGGAGGGAGAAACCTCTAGGAACCAGAAAAGAACACCCTGCCATCCGCTGCTCACCCTCACCTTAGCCTCACACCCACCCTCACCTCAATTTACCAGCTGAGTCCAGACAGCACAGCTGTTCCCAGCGTTGCCAGATCTAGCTAAGAGAAATACAGGAGGCCCAGTTATATTTGAATTCCAGATAATTTTTTACTATAAGTAAGTCCCATGCAATATTTGGGATTTGCTTATATTAAAAAAGTCATTTGTTGTCTACCTGAAATTCAAATTTAACTGGGCACCCTGGATTTTATCTGGCAACTCTACTCTAGGCCCCAATTCCCTAGAGTATCTAGGATGGGTCGGAACTGGGGGTGAATGGGGCTCTAATTACTAGCTGAGGAGTGTGGAAAAATGAATGGCTCAAGCCCAGCATTCCGGCTCCACTGGGAGCCAGGCTCCCCTCCCTTCCACCTCTTCACTCACTCTTGTCCAAAGGGGCTTGTTAACCCCAGTGAGATTTGAGCCAACCCCACTCTAAGTCCCATAATTTCCTTTAAGCAATGCCCTCTGACCAGTCACACATCCTGACCTGGCTTCCTCCCACGCTGAGGTGTGCTTCTGTAGAGATGCCTTTCTGGAGAATTCACTTGCTACCACATTCTATTGTTTCATATTTTGTTTTCCAAGCTAGGCTGCAGATAGTTGTAGGTGGGGCTCTTGACTGGAAGTTTCCTTCTATTTCTTCTTTTCCCACATTGACCCCTTCCCACCCATTGTATTCAGATGCCAAGTGTTTGTTAACTTCGGGCAGATGGTGGTCTTCGGTCATCATTTCAAATGAACAAACATGTCCAACTTGCCAGGCAGAAGTTTTTATGTCTCCACAGACACTGCGTGATTCTGGTAACGGATACCCCACCCCCCACACCCCTGCCACTACTCCAAACTATTGATTAGCGATACTTAATTTTATTAAATTTTCTTTTTTTATTTAATAAAAGCAGGGAAGAAAGAGCTCATGGTTTCAGGCTGTTGAGCGTGTGCCTGCAGCAAAACATTTACAGCTAAGCTATAAAGTGCCTGAAAATATGGAAGAAACATTGACACAACAATAAAACGAGGCATGAGATTAATGATGCCAGCATACAATCTGTTTTCATATGGTGCAGAGAAAATTAATTTCTGAAGCCATTTCATTTAACTTTGCAGTATTTTGCAGTTTAACCTTTAATGCTTGAAACTTTTCTCTTTTATCTATCTTCCTCCCCTTTAAACCTAAGGATGGGGGAAGAAAGTTTTATGGTGAGATGTAAGTACGGCTTTCTGGTAGGTGGCCTGGCTTGCTGCCTCTGCTCTGCAGGGAGGCAAGAAAAATGTACTCAGGTAACAAACATTATGCTGACCGAAGTTCGCCACTCTTTAACCCTATGTAAACACCCATACCCATATACATACCAAATACAACTTCCAAAAGAATAAGATGTGTTACCTTCCAGAGCAAGGCACCGGGGTGGGCTGGACGACCAGATGAGGTTGTGTATGCACTCGAGATACTCTGACCCCTCTAGTTTAAATCCAGGGAAGCAGTGGTAGGAGATCACAGTTCCCACAGGGAAGGAGGTCTGGAACTCAGAGATGTTCATGTAGCCATTAGAAGAGGTTAACGGTCTCAGGCAGCCTGTGCAAGGCAAAAGGAGAGGGGAAAGTCCTGTTATGGGGGAACATTTCACTCAGTCATTGCGGCTGGTTGATCAAGGTCTCCCTCAAATTCATGTCCATACAAAACATCAGAGTGCGACTTTATTTGGAATAAGGGTCTTTGCAGAAGTAGCTAAGATAAGATTCAAGATGAGATCATTTTAGATTAGGGTGGGCTCTAAATCAGTGGTAGTGTCCTTATTGGAATAGAAAAGGAAAAGACACAGAGACACAGGAGAACACCATGTGACAGTGGAGGCAGAGAATGGAGTTAAGCTGACACAAGCCAAGGCATGCCAGGACCTAGTACAAGCTGGAAAGGGGCAGGGAAGGATCCTCCTCTAGAGTCTCTGGAGGAAACATGGCCCTGCCCACACCCTGTTTTTTTGGACTTTCGGCCTCTCGAACTGTAAGAGAACAAATTTCTGTTGCTTAAAGCCACCTGGTTTGTGGCAATTTGCTATGGCAGCCCTGGGAAGCTAATATAGTCATCTTTTTACATCTAAAAGACAAACCAGACACTTAACTCTTCAGAATTCTTGACAAAAGATGGCACTGTCCAAGGAAAAAAGCCCCTTGGTCTTCAGTGCGCAAACTTCCTTATTCTATTCACCTATTCTATTTATAATGCACATATTTGCAAATGGTGCCAAATGAATCAAATTCAGTAGATAAGAGTGGGGGTGGGTGTGAAGGTGGGGGACTGAGGGTAGAACACCCCTCGCCTGGTGGTTCCTGGCTCTGACTACACATCAGATCACCCCAGGAGTTTTCAAAACATACCAGTGCATAGGCCCCATTCCCAGTGGCGCCAATATTTTTGATCTGGGTAAAGCCTGGGCGTCACCTTTTTTTTTTTTTTATTTAAGCTCTCCAAGTAAGTCTAATGTGCTGCCAGGGTTGAGAAGGTGCCATACATAAGAGGAGACACACCCCAGTGGTTTTGATGATGGCATGGATGGCCAAGGAAGGTTTTGATGCACACTCAACTCCACTGTAGCAGATCATAGAACATATGCATGCCCAAGAAGGTGCAATTAAATGTTTGAAACTCCAGTTGTGCTTTGAAGTTAAATAGATGTGGAACCTTGCAGTGCAGTAGTTTTCATACTTTGACAAGTATCAGAATCACTTGTGGGGGGCGGAGGAGAGGGCTTGTTAAACACAGATTGTGGGGTCCCATTCCCAGAGCTTGTAATTCTGCAGGTCTGGGATGGAGCCTGGGAATTTGCATTTCTGGTATGTCCAGGTGATGCTGATGCTGCTGGTCCAGACACCACACTTTGAGATCCCCTGCGGAATTGAGTCCTTGCATCAAGCACAGAAATCTGTGTGATATCAAAAGTGGAAGTGAGACCTGCATTCCCTACCACTTTCAGTAAAACATCGGCTCCCTGTTTGCTTCAAGCCTGTGCAGCCTAGTAGAACATTCTCAGTGGCACAAAAATTTGTTTTGTATGGCATCTACTGTGATCATGGAATTTCTCATTGGCTTCAGCAATTTCACTGGAGGGAATAATGACACTGCAGAGATGGTATTCTTCCAGGAGAGACTTAATTGTGTGTGAAGTAAATATCATATAACGAAAATACTTCGTTCCTCTTCCAGTCACCAAGTATAGACTATATCATATGCACAGTAGCAGATGCCTGACATCTCCAAAGCTGACCCTGTATAAGCATCTTAAAGAGATCTCTCAGCAAATTGTTTCAGTCAGTGACATGTTTTTAAAACACTCTGGTGTATGGTGTCAGGGTGAGACTAGGGTGAAGTGAGTGAAGTGCCTAGGATGCCAAGTTTAGGGAGCACTCACTCTTGGGTTTGGGCGAGTGCTGAGCCCACACGGCTGTGTCCCGGCATCACAGAGTTCTGCAGACAGCAGACCCATCATGAACCAGCCAGCATTCTGCCCCAGCGTATGATCTATCCTGGAGAATATTCCATGCGCACTAGCGGAGAATGTATATCCTGGTATTTTGGGGCATAATGACTTATATATGTCTGTTAGGTCTCATTCATTTATCAAGTTGTTTAACTTCTCTATTTCCTTGTTGATGTTCTCTCTGGTTGTTCTATCTATAGAGGAGAGTGGTATATTGAGGTCTCCTACTATTATCGTTGAAACATCTATCGCTCCCTTCAGTTTCGCCAATGTCTGTCTCATGAACTTTGGGGCTCCTTAATTGGGAGCATAAACATTTATGATTATTATTTCTTCTTGGTGAATTGTCCCTTTTATTAATATATAGTGTCCTTCTTTGTCTCTTATGATGTCTTTACATATAAAGTTTATTTTGCCTGATATTAGTATAGCTACTCCTGCGTTCTTTTGATTACAACTTGTGTGGAACATCTTTTCCCATCCTTTCACTTTCAAACGATCTGTACCCTTGTGTCTAAGATGAGTCTCTTGTAAGCAGAATATATCTGGGTTATATTTCTTAATCCATTCTGCCAATCTGTATCTGTTAATTGGTAAATTTCATCCATTAACATTCAAAGTTATTACTGAAAAGGCGTTTCTTGAATCCACCATCTTATACTTTGGATTTTGTTTGTCAGATCTATATACTCTTTTCTATTTCTTTTTATCCTTTAAGTTACCCTTACTGGAATTCTTCAATTCTGTGTCATCCTCCAGACTTCCCTCTCCTGTCTTTTTTTTTTTCAACTGGCAGAACTCCCTTTAGTATTTCTTGTAGGGCTGGTCTCCTTTTGACAAATTCATTCAGGATTTGTTTGTCTGGGTACAAAATTATTGGCTGGAAATCTTTCTCTTTCAGATTCTTAAATATACCATTGCCTTCTTGCCTCCATAATGCCAGTTGAGTAGTCTGAATTCAGTCTTATGTGGGTTCCTTTGTGTATAGTAGATTGTTTTTCTCTTGCTGCTTTCAGGATTTTCTGCTTCTCTTCAACATTTGACTGATTAGTATGTGTCTTGGGGAAGACCTATTTGGATTTACTCTATTTGGAATTCATTGGGCTTCTTTGATTTGTGTATTCATGTCCTTTATAAGAGCTGGGAAGTTTTCCCTCATTATATCCTCAACTAATCTTCCTAGCCCTTTACTTTTCTCTTCTCCTTCTGAGACACCAATGATTCTCATATTTGTGTGCTTTGTTTTCTCCATCATTTCCCTGAGATCCAATTCAAATTTTTCCATCTTTTTTGCCATTTGCTGTTTTGAGTGCTCGAAATCAGTTGTTCTGTCCTCTAGTTCACTTATTTTTTTTTCTACCTCTTCAAATCTGCTGTTGTGTGTCTCGTGTATATTTTTTTATTTGGTCTACAGCATCTTTAATCTCTGTGATAGCTGCTATTTTTCTATTTATTCTTTCAAATTCCTCTTATGCTCTTCTAGTGTCTTCTTGATCTCCTTTATGTCATTAGCCATCCCATTTATTTTATTTAGTAGAGTTGTTATATGAACATCTTTGATTAGTTGTTCCAAAGTCTGTGTCTCTTCCAGTGTTTTAATTTGGTCATTAGGCAGGGCTATATCTGTCTACATCTTGACATGCTTAGTGATCTTCTGTTTTTGTGGCATATAAACATCTTGATAAGTTTACTTTGTAAGTCAGTTTCCTTCAGTAGTCTAAAGCTTTGTATTTGTGGGATGGATGTGGAGCAGGATGTAGGGCGTAGGGCAGGGCATAATGCATTGCAGTGCAGGTATAGGCGCAGGTTGGAGACGCTACGCTGGTGCCTTTGAGTATAGGGTGCATGTCGTGGTGTTGCAGAGGTGTGGTGCAGGGGCCACGGGTATGTGGTGCAGCTCAGGCAGACCTTGGAGCACAGGAGCAGGTGCAGCGTGGGGGACACAGAGGTAGTCCCAGTCTGCTAGCCCCAGTCTCCCCTTCTGTGTAATTCTGAGGGCTCCAGGCTTCCGTTTGGAATGCTTTAGGCTGTTTGCACCAGCTGGATGGTCTCCAGTTCTCTGCATCTCAATTCTTCAGCTTTTGCAAAAACGGCCTCCCTATGTAGTGTAGAGGACCCTTACGGGTCACTTATACCCTGGAATTGCCATCTCAGTCACTTTTCTGTCCCTTCTCTAGCTGTTCCTTGGAGGAGGGGTGAACTGGACCTATCCTATTCTGCCAATTCCTGGAATCCAGCCCTTTTGCGATAGTTTGTGCTGTCTGACTCAAAAAGGCTTGGGTTTTTGTTGTTGTTTTTTCCCATCAGCCCTACTTCTCAGCTGGGACAAAAATTCCTGATACCTTTAACGTTTATTCCAGGTTTATCTGAACTGGTGTCATATTTTTAGTAATCATAATTTGTTAATTAATTCCTCAAGTGGAGCTTGGCTGAGCTAAGCCCTTGCTGCTAGTAAAGTCTGTTTCCTTTCCCCTCAGGAACCAGACTGTCAATCTGTGGAGGAGAGGCACCAACCTCCATGCCTTAGGGGACTTATGGCTCTGTGTGGGATCTCAGTCAATCCAGCTTGTCCAGACTGGTGTATACTCTGTGTCCGGTCACTGATGTAGCCCCAGCAGTTCAGTTCTTGGCTATTTACTAGCTGCTCTGGAGGACGAACTAAATTCCACACCTCACTAAGCCACCATCTTGCCCCTGTCCCTTCTAGCCAGCACTCTGAGCCTAAGGAATGGACCATACCTGGAGGCTGGAGTTCATAGCATGCTTTAGATAATCCCCACAGCCTCAAATGATTTTTATCTGAGCTGAAAACAGACAATGTTCACAGCAAGAATGAAGTGTGTGGGAGAAGGGAGGAACAATCAATAATCTAAGCAAAAAAAGATAAATAAATGAATAAGCAAAAGTGAATGTATTAAAACCATAGCATAGTTCAAATGAGCGGGCTGCAGAGATGACTGCCCCACTCCTTCTCCGAGGAAGGAGCTGTAGTCTAAGCTACACAAGCTGATAAAGTGGCTTCCCCTAAATAAAGAGGAGCTCAGCTCCATAGCTAGCAGGAGGCATCAGGGCACTAACCTCCAAAACATAAAGGTCCCTTGGGAAAAAATGGCCTCGGAACAACCCCCTTCCTCCACCTCCAAGAACTCCAGGAGACGGAAGGGGTTATAATTCATGGAGTTAATTGGAGAAGGAAAGATATGCTCACTCTTGGTTGGAGACAGCCTGTCCTAAATATAACAGCAGAAACCCGGCTTCAACTCAATAGCTCAAGGTGATTTCTATTTGCACTTCTAGATAATAGAGAAAAGACACCTCAGGCTTTAGTGCCTGGATCTATAGGTGCAAATAAAAGTTAAAGAATGAAATGTCATGCTAAGGGCCAATTATATTCCCCCTGGGGGCTTGGGGCAGAGTGGGGCTATCTACAGCAGCCGTGATTCCTCAGTGCCTGAGCTGCGCCTGGAGGCCGGCTGCAGAGAGGAGGTGGAAAGCCAGCAGCTCCAGCAGGTAAGGGCTCTCTCCTGCCTCTGCAGCAACGCTTGGGGGTGGCACCTCCTCCAAGGGGACAAAGGGGTCCAAGGAGAAATGAAAGCTGGGCTTTGGTTTGAAGAAGCATGCCTCTCAAGAGCAGCCAGCAAACTCTTCTGCTATTGTCGTCATTGTAGAACCACAGAAGTTATTTTTTGACTTTTTTGACACTTGAATGTAGACAGATGGAGGGGAGGGGCAGCGGCGGTCAGACAGAGCAACGGGAAAACCTGTTTCTGAACTCCTCACAATGACAGCCCCAAATTTATACCGCCATAGGATATTTTCAAAATGTCATTGGGGAAAAAAGGGCTGCTGAAGAAGCCTACTGTGCTGAAGTGACTTAAAAGGAAATAGAAAGGATGGAAGAACAAAAGGATCTGTGGAAAATATGAAGGCGAAAAGTGACTCGAGTCTGAGGTAATTTTCTTCACCATTTCTCAGCTAGCCCGAGGACTGGAACAAATCAGCAGTTAATACAGTTCATTTGAATAAACAGCCCAACCTAAAAGGCAGCTGCTTATTTTATGGACAGTCTCTCAAAGTGTAAATAAATCATGCATCTCCCCTAAACACGTATTATATAATATGCTAAGCAATGCAGGAAGTTTCTGGGGAGAAGCAAATGAGGGTGTGATGGACTGGGCTACCCTGTACCCTAAAACTGAAGCTTTTGCTTCTTCAAGGGGTCATGACTCACACTCTCATGTAAAGAATTGATTTATTTCCAACTATGGGAAAGCAATATCAGAGACTGCCAGTTGTGATTTCCAGGCACAAAGTTAACATTCATTTCAACTTTAACATGCCAGCGGTGCAAATGAGATTGCTCTCCCTCTTCTTTCAATTGTGAATTATGCATTGGTTTCTTGGACCTTTGGTCCAAGCCACACATCAAAAAATAAAACCAGAATTAATGTGAATTCAAGGGCTTATTTTCACAAACAGGGACCCCTACGCTGGCCCAGGTACATTTTAAAAATGCAGGAGGATAAAGATTCACTGTGCGGTTTGGATGAAATTTGAATTTGATTATTTTTCATCCGTTCATGCATTATAAAAAGGGATAACATTATTAGGAGAAAATAGCCTCTGTAAAATTGGCTTTAAAGATATTCTCACTGCTACTAAAATACGTATAAATGCCCTATTATTTCCATTAAATATACAATAGTTCATCATTGTGTTCACAGCCTATTTACAAGTCTTCTCATTCTTCAGCTACTTTTGATTTCTTAGAGTGAAGGAGACATCCAAGATGCTAAATAATATGGTATTCCCCTTTACACTTTAAAGCCAACATATGGAGTCAGAATACAAACCACAGGGAGTGGCTGCAGAGAATCCAAAAGCAGAGTTTTGGCCACCACGATGAAGACACAGCTGGAGCCGTGGGGGCGGGTGTCTTTGTTTTCTCCCTCTAGCATCTGTAGCATTCTATTAGAGAAACATGTAGCTGCTCTACAGCATTGTCTGAGAGGAGAGGAGCTGAGAACTAAAGCTTCGGTCCTGTACCTTGACAGATGGGCAGATTGTCCCATGTTCCATCATCACGACATAATGAAACCATGTTGTACAGGTCAGGGTAGCGGATTTGGAATCCTTCATGACAGGCGATGATTAACTTATCTCCGTGTCTGTATGTCTTGTTATGAATCTCAGCATCTTCAATTTGAGGGATACGGCAATCTGCAATTTTGTAGAAAGCAGACATTATTATGGGGACTTAAAACAGTTCATGGTTAAGAGCTCCACGAGGAAGCATTTACTTTCAGACCTGATTTTGGCCTACACAGCAATCTGATCAAATGGTTCCTTGTTTATCACAAGGTTCAGGTCCCAATGCCAGGCAGCAAGAATAAAAGGAAGAGGTTGCTCAGAGAGAGGGACCGAGAGACCATGGATTGAATCACAAAAGGACCTTTATTTTCTGTTTGTGACATTTCACACAGAACAGCTGATCTTGTGGATAATTTTGGAAATAAGCAAAGATGAAAGCTGGGGATTAAGCTGCATTATTCATTTGGTTACCTACTCTGCAGAGTTTATGGACAGTGCATACCGCAACATGTCCTGATTGGCTGGCCCTCATCACCACTCCAATCACATAGCCTCTACCTGTGGGGCCGGGACCAGAGTGTGATGAGAAAATATGCTTTGCAGAATCAGGTGGGCTGAGCTATGGTTGCACTTGCCATTAGCATTTCCACCTTATCTGTTTTTAAAAAGATAATAAATAAGCAGCACATACTATTGCCAAGATCACAAAAGCTCAGAGCAAGCAGCTGTACTGCCTCCTAAAAATAAAGTAAGAGCAGAATGCGTATATACAGGAAGAGATGAGGCAGGGCTGGGCATGCAGGAAAAGGACCATGGAGGAATTCGGAGCCCATGCAACAAATGATTAAAAGATGAAATAAAATGAATAAATTATAATTATCGACTTCTAATTCCATCTAATCCCAAGAGCCTAACGAATCCACAATATGCTTGAAATAGTGTCTTACAGGAACCCTGACCCTCATGTTCCTCTAAGCTTTGAACTGTCAGCCCTGAGGCACTGAGCCCTTGCATGCAGAAGGTAGAGAAGGGAAGAAGCAGTGGCTGGCTGGGTGGATGGCTGTGATGGCTAGGAACTTCAGTGGCTTTAGAAAGGACATGTCCCAGGAACAACGGGATGGGGATTGGGGCTGGATTTACCAGGGAGCAGCAGGGACTCTGACCAAGAGACTACAGAAAACAGGACGGGTAAGCCTCTAACAGCTGGGGAGTAAAGGGGCAATGTCCATTAGTTGCCTTGGACAGGTCATCAAACGTCTATCAGCTCAGGTCTGCTGTATCTCAGTCATTACTGCCATTAGATTGAGTGCTCGAGAGCAGGGACAGTGTCTCCCACTTCCTCTGACATTCCTTCCATGCTTCCAGACCTTTGTATATGCCTGGCAAAGAAGAAATGCTGAAGAGAGCCGTCTCAATTTCTGCCTGAGAACACTAAGTGCACAGCCCCTAGAGAGTTTGATTAACATGCTTTCAGCGTGGTTCGGCAGCTAAGCCTTCCCCTGAGGAAACCTATCACTTGTTCTCCCCTTTGCCTGTGGATTTTAACAGAGAGCCTTGGCTGAAGAACTGTATTACGACTTCAATTTTGCCTCTCATTTCTGTGTTTCAGGTTGTGGAAACAGTTCATGTTTAACCAACAGTTTTTCTACTAGAGTAGTTGAATTCCCCCCAAATGAATCCCAGAATAATTCTGTCTGGAGTCACAAGATAATTGACAACTCTTTGCACACCACTGCTGCCTTCCTCTTAATGGAAATTATGAATTACATTTTTTCAATATCATGAGGCAGAAATTATTCACGGCAAATAAAAACACATTTATCAAGGCATCCGTCTGTAAAATCTTGGCTGTAAATAGATTCTGTAGCAGTAAAATATATGTCTCAAGAACTATTTTCATGATTGACTTAAAACTTGTTCAAGAGTTAAGCAACATATCCATGAGATGGCCAGTAACAGAGAGAAAAGTCAGTGGGCAGAAATGTCCATGCCATGTGGACACAGGCTGGCCAGTAGCAGAAGCATTCCAGCCTTGTTTCCAAGGGCAGTATAGTGGTCTAGAAGGCTAGGAGGCTTGAATATAAAGCTCTACGTTTTCATAAGCTGGAGTCGGGGACTATTGAAGAGAATATGACACAGGGTTCAAAGGGAATTCACAGTCTTCCAAATTCTAGTAATCATGTTTTCTGCTCAAAGGAGTCACCATAGAGAGTGACATAGACAATTTACTAAGTGAGAGGAGTCATACAGCAACTGAGGAGTTGGAAGTTGGAGTTCAAACCCCATCAAGGTAGAGACGCCTTGTAACCAACCACTCCAGGCTTTCACTGAGACCCCAGGAGAAGCTGTGCCCGAGGAAAAACGGGAAAAAACAAAATCGACTAACTCCAACAAAGCCTAAAACTATCATCCGGAAACTACAATTTTTAAATCTATAATACAGAGTACTTAATTACTGGCACTGAAAAAGGGTAAGTAGGAAGAAGAGGGTATCTGGGATGAGTATGCGCCCCAACAAGTTGTCTATGGCAGTAAACACCCACACATTTTATTTCTATGGAAAGAAAATAATCCAGAATCTTTAGTATTTTAAAATAAATGTGTAATGTTAATCAATTCTTATGTTTCAAATAGAAATAAGATGATTTTCCAGTCGACAGAAAGAATATTTTAAAAGTGACTTCAAATATATCATTACCAAGGACTATGGAAAAATATGTATCAACAGCTGACTCTGCCATGTAGAATTAGGTCAACAATCAGAACTTATGTCTACAAGGCATCAGTGGGCACCCTCAGGACATAACTTGAGGGATGTCAAAGGTTTCCACCCAGAAATCATCTTTCACTAATGCACCACAGTCATTATTTTTGTACCCTGCTTCTAGTAACATAGAGAATCAATATAATAGTAAAAGATGGGATCAAAGACCCTAAGCCAGTATGACATGATTATATCCACGTACAAAATAATCTGTCAGATTAGTTAGCAGAGTAACTTTAGTAAGAGTAAAAGAAATGTTAAAGAATATGTGCCATATGTTGACTTTACTTCTATTTAGAATGTTAGTTATATGGGAAAATGAATCTGATTCCTAAAAAAAACACCAAATCTTGACATCAATACTCTCCAAAAAAATGTTTCCAGGAAGCTGGATACTTGATGTTGCACTCAGAGATTCATAATTCACAATAGCATATTAAAATCTCTGAAAATCTTGCAGGAAAGAATTCTACTTAATTTTGTTTAAACTAGCATTTGTAAAATTCATTTATTCATCCATCTGTTCACTCACTGATTCAGTGAATTACTGAGCACTTACTCTATGCCTGGTACGTAGGTCTGCTGGGGATATAGAAAAAATCAGAATCTTCTTCTCATGCACTTGAATGGAAGGAGACTGCTAACAGACAAATTAACAGATAAATGAGTGAGAAAATAATGACCATGGACAATGATGAACATAAAACAAAGTGAAATGACAGGGCTTTACTGAGAGACTCCTTCAATTTGGGTAGGCAGGGAAGGCTTCTCTGGAGGCAGTGACATTCATTAAGCTGAGATCTGAATGAGAAGAAGGATCCAACAACCAGATGAGGACCTGGGAGAAGAGCATTCCAGGTAGAGGGAATGGCCAGTGCAAAGACACAGAAAGAGCTTGGTGTCTTTAAAGGCACAAAAGAAGACCTGTGTATCTGGAACAGAGTAAGCAAGAGAAAGACGGAAGGGCCAGATCGTGTAGATCTTTGTAAGTGAGGACAAGGAATTTGAGTTTTATTTTACATGATGCGGAGCTATAAAGCTCTGTAAGCATGGGTCAGAACATGATCTGATTTACACCCTTAATGGGTTTGCCACAGAACCCTTTCTTCGCTTAATATTTATGAACGTACTTCAGAATTATTGTTCCAGGTCAGTGTGCTCTTTGAACCACTACTATTCTACAGAACTGTTGGTCGCTGAAACAACTCAGGGAGCCCTGACCTGACCAGTAGCCTCATCACCGGGGAAGAAGTTGAATGGCATCAATGGAGGCAAATGAGGTCATCATAAGCAATCAACATAAAGTAGAGAAAAGTCGGGTGAATTGGTGCTGTTCTGAAAGGAGATGAACTGGAGAGAAAGGGTGCTTCACAGAACAGAAGACACCACCACAGGGAAGTTTTGCTTTAGGAGCAGGGCTAGTTCAGATCATTTCTATCTTTCTCTCTCTTTTTTTTGTCTTAAAATATATTGACTCCTATGAAACCCAAAAAAACATCAAAGCAATACACCCAAGAACTATGAGCTCTCAGCTGAATGGTAATGTGAAATTACTATTGCACACTGTTGAGGAAAAAAACATGTGAAAGAGAGTGGGTCAAAGTAAAGTTACTATAAGTAAGTGTGCTTCCCATACTTTGTGTTTTCCTTTGACCTACAGACTAGTATACTTTATTTGTGGTTGACAATCAGTATGTGCGTGTTTTGTTATTTACTTTTTTATTTTTTAAAATATTTTTATTTAAGAAAAC
The DNA here is from genome assembly GCA_004026745.1 of Myrmecophaga tridactyla. Taxonomy (NCBI): domain Eukaryota; kingdom Metazoa; phylum Chordata; class Mammalia; order Pilosa; family Myrmecophagidae; genus Myrmecophaga; species Myrmecophaga tridactyla. Next base: position 42,364 of record PVIY010005790.1, read on the forward strand.
AAACAATATTCTTAGAAACACCAAAATGGATATTTTAGTTAGCTTATCCATAGGAATATTTAAATAAAATTTGTAAGTAATTATTATAAAGCCTGTTGGTACAATACGTTTCATAAATCAATTTAAAATTAAATCAGGGGAAGGAAAAAATCTACAGATATAGATATTAGAGTTTCTTAGATTCTAAATATTAAACACTATCCTAAATACCATTTGATTAACTATCAAAACTGTGTACATTCTCAAAATATCAAGTAGAAAGTTATTACAAATATCAGCTTTGCTATAGTAGTGACCTGTTACTAAACATTTTTAAATTTTTTATTTTAGGAGTTTATCTAACATAACTATAGCTGTCTATACTTTTTTTTAACTGTTTTTTTTTGTTGTTGCAAAATATAGCATACATATAAAAAGAAAAAAAAGGAAAAAGCAATCATTTTCAAAGCACACTTCAACAACCAGCTGCAGAACAGGTCCCTGAGTTTGTCATGGGCTACCATTCCCTCATCTCAGAATTTTCCTTCTAGCTGCTCCAAAACCCTGGAGGCTTTACCACAGTCATAATTATGAAGTCATACAGTATCTATCCTTTTGTGTCTGACATATTTCACTCAGCATTATGTCCTCAAGGTTCATCCACATTGTCAGATGCTACAGGACATCATTTTGTCTAACTACAGCGTAATATTCCACCGTTCGTATATACCACATTTTGTTTATCCACTTGTCTGTTGATGGGCACCTGAATTGTTTCCATCTCTTGGCAATTGTGTATAGAGCCTCTATGAACATTGGTGTGCAAATGTCTGTTCCTGTCTCTGCCCTCAACTCTTCTGGGTATATAGTGAGTACTGGTATTGCTGGGTCATAGGGTAACTCAATATTTAGTTTTCTGAGGAATAACACGTGGATAGTTGTTTCTGTTGTTTTTTAGCTGTCTACTCTGAAGGACTAAGACTGCTACCCAGTCTTGGAAGGCATATATGGGACATTTGCAAAATGTTGGTCATACTTGGGTCAAAAAGAAAGTCTCAACAAATTTCAAAGGTCTGAAATCATACAGAACATGTATTCTGACCACAATGCAATTAAAATAGAAATGAATAACTAGAAAATCCCTATATAAGCAATAACTCTTTAAAGAACCCAGGTCAAAAGAAATAACAATAAAAATTAGAAAATATTTTGAACTTAATAGTAATGAAAATATAACACATTAACACTATTATATGCAGATAAGACTATGGCTATAAATATCCTACAAAGCACATACGTATATATTAGAAAAAGAGAAATACCTGAAAACCAAGGATGCAAACCTTACAGCTAGTTAGGTCAAGTTTCCTAATCAGATTGCGCAAGCTTTTTACACCTACATGTTCTATAAATTACTGAGAGTTGTTAGATTATAAAATTCAATATTTAGAGGCATCATTTCCTCCCAAATTTATCTATAACTTCAATGCAATCTTATTAAAAATTTAGACTTTTTTGATAGTTGACATACTGATTCTGAAACTTATATAGAAAGGCAAAAACCTAAAACCCACCAAGACAGTCTTGAAGAAATGGAACGAAGTGGGATAACTTGCTCTACCAGAATTCAAGACTTAGTATAAAGCTACAGTAATTAAAACTGCATAGTATTGATGTTAAGGTAGACAAACAGACCACTAATATAGAATAGAGAGTCCTAGAACAGGACATGTGTTTTATGACAAAGGTGGCACTGTAGAGCAGTGGGGGAAAAAACAGTGTTTTCAGTAAATGGTCCTGGATTACATCATATACAAAAATCAAGAGCAGATGGATTATAGATCTTAAGCTGAAAATCAAAATGATGAAGTTCCAAGAAGAGACTATAGGAGAATATCTTCCTGACATCAGAATAGGAAAACATTTTTTTAAATGAGACAAAAAAATAAAGCAACAATATAAAGAAAAAAGACTGATAAGTTTGACATTAAGATGAAAATCTTCTGTTCAACAAAAACACTGGCAAGAGGTAAAAACGTAAGCCTCAGGATGGAAGAAGATATTTGCAGCACATTAAACCAATAGGGGACTTGTACCTAGCAAATATAAAGAGCTTCTACAAATCAGTAGGAAAAAGGAAACAGTAGAAAAATGGGCAAGTGAATTAAATAGGGGCTTCACGAGAGAGAATAACAAGCTGATCAAGAAACATACAAAAAGGTGCTCAACCTCATTACTCACCAGCAAAATATACATTAAAACCTTGAGATACCACTACATACTCATCAGATGGCTAAAATACTGACAATTCCAAGCGCTGACAAGGAGCGGCTGCTCATACGCTGCTGGTGGGAATGTAAATTGGTACCGCTACTAAAACACTGGCTGTACCTAGTAACACAGAACACATGCATATCCTATGATCCAGCAATTACATATATATATTACATACACACATACACATTTCTGTTGGATATATATATATTCTTGAACATATATATGTTCTTGAGTTCGCGGGGGGAGCGGGTTGGACATGAGCATGGTGCCAGCTCCATCAAAACTTAGGCCACACATCACTCTCGCTTTCACATGGTGGCTGGAAGACCATGCCAAGGGGCAGTGAGTGGGCAGTGATGCCAGGAGATCCCAGCTCTCACCAGAAGAGAGGGAAACTTAACCAGGAAGTCCAATGCTCTGTATGACACAGCGATTCCACTCTTAGTATTTACCAAAGAGAGATGAAAACACGCAGCCGCAGGAAGACCTGCACATGAAGGTCTGTGGCAGCTTTGTCTGTAATGCCAAAACCGTGTGTATCAAACAGGAATAGGTTCAGCTGTGAGTCACAGATGGGTAGCAAAAAGCAGTGCCGGCTGCTCTAGCCGCATGCACCAGGCGCAGCCAACGGCCGCACCCCAGGCACCCCGGCACCTTAGAACACTACATGTGCAGTGGCCGTGCTCCAGGGATGCTGGCGCTTGCAACAGGACAACTTTTCCCCGGGCTCGGCTGCTGCTTCTGTGGGCACCGTGGTCCACCCTGCTCTGCCGCCAGCTCCCGCCTCATCCAGCCAATTGCCTTGCTTCCAGGCAAGTTCAACTCCAGGGAATTGAACTCTGTCCCTGGGTTTCCTCTGGGCTTTAGGAGAAGATATAATGTGAAGATCTGATCTCCAAATCTGGCGAGCTGTCTGGCCCTTGATTCAGTTGGAGAATACTGCCATTCTATAGCAGGTGTTTCATGAAACGTTCTCTCCAATTGCAGTTCACACCTCCTATTAATTTGTGAATAAATTCACCTGCCACATAACTTGCTAATTATAGAGTGAATACAAACCAACCAAAGCAAAACTGATTTTGTCTGGGATCTCCACAAATGGTGCTTCTACTTTGCTTTACACGGTTAACACCTAAATCTCACTGCGGTGGTAGCAATTAAAATTTTCCCACAGATGAGGATAATTTTTAGCACATAGTTCTCTCTCCTCTTTGGACTCCTACACAAATCCTGCCCAGTCTATATCTTCCCATTATTGACCAGAGGCATTTCGGAAAAATTACAGGGAAAATCCCACGTAAATACTCCTGCACGTACAAACATTTATTTTAAAAACGGTTGTTACACTTTTTCAACTTTACGCATTGTAAGCATTTAGTCATGAAACTATGTACTTTAAAAGTCATGGTTGGTGGTGATTTAATATCCCATGTGTAACAAGCATGAATCATCACGCTTCGTTTTAGATGGACAGTTAGGTTGCTCTTGTTGCTCCTATAAATCATGCTTTACATGAGCATCTTTACACACAAATTTCCTTCCTGACTTTTCCTATTTCTTAAGAAAACATTTGAAAATGGAGATTTTCCAGGTACAGGTGTTTGGAAGTCTCTCAATGATGTTCAGCTTTCTGATTACTCCTCTGTGTCAGCCATGACCTCCTCCAAAATTTCCAAGCTCCTCATAGTGACCACGTCTGCACTGTCCTATTGTGTCCTTGCTGTGTATTGCTGGGATCTTATAATTGGATAGTAAATACTGATAAATTGAAAAAAAAAGTCAAAAGTAAATCAAACTTACATTAGTATTGCACTTAAGGATGGTGCTTCTGGGTGAAGTGATTACCCAAGGAAGTAATCTCGAGTTAGGAAGGAGGCAGGGATTGGGAAGGGACCTGAGAGTGCCCTGGGGTGCTAGCGATGTTCCTACGTCTTCACTCCCATGGTGTTTGCTTTGTGAAAATTAATTGGATTGTTCTCTTGTGTTTTGTGCACTTTTCTAAATATTTCACAAATTTTGAAAATGTTCAAAACAGAGGGTGGGGAGGGAAGGACAACACTAAAAAAATCAAGCCAGAAAGACGAATAAGGAAGTTCACTGAAAGTGTAGAAGCTAAAGCGGAAGCTTCTGGGCCTGGCAAATATTGGGTGTTGAACAGGATTCTGTGGAATGAATGACTACATGTATTGTGGTGGCACTGAAATTCCAAAAAGCATAAAAGCCTTAATATTTTCAAGAAAATTCTCAGAGGACAATGTGACCTCTTGTAGTTAGCTGTTTGAGAAACTGGGCAAACTGACCTCATTTCTCGCTTTTCTCTTGATAAACAGTTTTAATTGTATTATCTTTAAAGAGACTCCGAGGTCACTCCTACCTTCTGGAAAGTAGCCCTCACTTTCAACACAGAAGTGACAGAAAGCTCTTTGTTTCCAAAGGAGAGCTCCCAAGAAAAATAAAAGAAGGCATTTCGATTGCCCTTCTCATGTGCCCACGGCGGTTCTTTCCCACATTCCGACGTCCTCCTTGTGGAGCAGCCATAGCAAGTATCTCGAGGTATGCACTGCGGCTCATAAGCATCGCAGTCACCTGGAGGAACCTGCTAAATTCAGATTCCTGTGGCATGCAAGCCTCTAAGAATGAGGTCTGGAAATGTGCATTTTTTAACAAGTCTCCCAGACAGGGCCTATCGAGTCAAACACTAAGACCCACTGCTCGATGGAAATGTAAGTCCAGCCTGGACGTGGGAGTGGACTGAGAGAGCAGTCAAAATGCAAAGGCCATCTCTCTTCTCTAAGCCCAACTTGGCAAGGAAAATCGTTACCCTCCCTCTTACCAGGCATATGACGTCCAGGGGTAAAAGTCTTCCTGGCAACATGGGGCGTGACTCCAAGGGATGAGCCTGGCCCTGGCACTGTGAGATTGACAATGCCTTCCTGACCAAAAGTGGGGAAAAGAAATGTAACAAAATAAGGTATCAGTAGCTGAGAGAGTTCAAATAGAGTCAAGAGGCCACTCTGGAGGTCACTCTTATGCAAGCTTCAGCTAGATATTGCTAATGGCCATGGTATGCCATACTCTAACATCACTCCTGTTAACCCTAAAGAACATCCAGGGCTCTATCTGAGATTCTACCTAAGTTCCATGCGCTAAGATTATTTTCCAGAAACCTAAAACCTCCAGATGGGTTCCTAGGCCAGCCAAGTCCTAACATCCAGAGGCGCCAGCCTCTCCAGAGCATCAACTAGTCCCACCCTCTATCCCATATTGTTGACTTCCTTTTTCAATATGAAAAAGTTAGAATGGGCATAGCCCAAATATCCTTAAAGATTCAGAGAAGGATCAAAGGAGAAAGAGGAATTATAACAGAGAAGATAGGATCTATCAAATGAGTATGACCGGTGAATATTCATATCTCTTTTAGTTTCCAGCGTCTTGGAGCAGCTAGGAAGAAAAGTCTGAAATTGTGTAATTGTAACCCATACCAAACTTGGAAATCTGTTCTATAATTATTTGTTAAAATGTACTGTTTTTTTGTATACATGTTATATTTTGCAATAAAAAAATGTTAAAAATAAAAGCAAAGACTGACTCAGAATTTAACTTGCTCCGGCCCATCCCTTACCAGCTGTGTGAGAGAAATGTAATAAAGAACAGAATCTTATCTGAGCAGGCTGGGAGGCAGCTTGCACGCTGAGGCCTTGTCCTCCCAGTTCCCAGTGTGGGGGCCGGGGAGATCTAAACTAGTAATAGGACTCGCGAAATGCCGACTGGGGAGCCCGAGTCAGTCCGAAATTGCTCAAGACTGGTATGCAGGAAGACGAACGTCTTCAGTGGTGCATTGGGAAAGACACCCGTGGGGGTGGCCCTGCATTTTTCATAAGCAGCCAACCTAATTTTGGGTAGTTTCAGTTGCTAGCTGGTGAAAAACTGCTTTCTGGGGGAATCTCCACATTTAGCTTAGTGTTCAAGGTCTCTAACAGTCATTTTATGGGCCTCTGTACAAGATCCAACAAGGACGAGTGTGGTGGTGTGTTGTCGTTATTCTCTATTTGTCTAATGAGTCTACCACTTAGAACGGCCCTCCACCTGGGCCCTTCTGCAGAAAGATGAATTCCCAGCATTGGCCTGACAGGCTCCTTTCAACACTGCTTTGACATGGAAGAATATGTGCTACAGCTGGTAAAGGAATAAGCGGCTGCTGTAAATTGGACTTTCCCTCTGCATTTACAGGGGGGCTTGTTTACACAGGGTTGCAAACTCTTGTCTGAGGCGTTCCCGCTGTCATCCTGCAATGACGATAACTGATCGTTTCCGTCACTTATCTTTGGCATTTATCTGCCCCAGTTTGACCTGACCTTATTTCCTTTGGATTTTCTTTTCTTTCTTTCAAGTCATGACCACATACAAGTTAAAGAAATGTTTTTAGGAAGAAAAGCCAAACTCGCCAAAAGGTGCAAGGAGAGGAGTATAGGACAGCATGACTTCTGTTAACAGAAGTATAAAGAAGAAATGACAGTGTCTCCGAAGACAGGTAGAAACACCCCTCTGATCCCTTCCAATTTAGAAGATGGAGAACGAGAAGAGAAAATCTTAGGGGAAGACATGCAAACACTTGCCCCATGGGCCCAGGCTGCCGTTTCTGATAACCCATGTCTGACGGAACAAGAAAGAATTTGAGATGATAGAAAATGCACACGAGAAGAAAAGCTTTCTAAATAAAACATCTTTAAAGCATTGGTCTGTTGTACAAGAATAACTGTAAAGGAGTAAGACCACCCTGCCTAGAAAATACGGAAAGGAAGATGTACCTGTTCACTGCTGGCAGGGAAATGAGAGGTGCAGCCCCTCTGGAGGGCAGTGTGGTGGTTCCACAGGAGGCTAGGGGTGGGGTTGCCACATGATCCTGAAACCCGTTGCTCAGTACATACCTGGAGGAACTAAGAGAGGGGACGGGAATGGACATTTGCACACTGGTGTTTATGGCGGCAGTGTTCAGGATCCACAATGAATGGAGAAGGCCTAAGGGTACAACAACTGAGGAACGGAAGGGGGAACTGTGGTGTATACAGACAACTGACTATCAGCAGCAACAAGAAGGAATGAAGTTGTGAGGCATGCAACTAGGTGAATGAACCTAGAGGACAATATGCTGAATGAAATGTCAGAAACAAAATGACAAATATTATCATGCCTTACTTATATTTACAAACTCGGAGAATTGAAATCAAGAGAATGGGTTATCACCTTGCGTCCTACTGTAAGGGGTCCTAGATTGTAAGCTCTTACAGCAGTCACATTTGTTCTGTAGTTATAATTGTTATTTCTAAATTCTGAGATACTGAGCTATTTTTGCATAACCTGGTTTTCCCTGAAACTTGGGTATTCATGTGACACCTGAGACTCAGAATTAGAGCTCTGAAGTTTTGAAAGTCAGCAGTACCCCATATAGGAACTTTTTAAAAAAAGGTGAAAAAGTCATCAGACTTAGACTAGGGATATGAATGAAGCTGATCTGGATAGGACTAAGGTATATCAGAATACAGGGTAAAGGATGATACAGATCATATTTTAAAACTTCAACCTCTGCATGAGACCAAAGGAGGAGATATTTATATGGTGCAAAATTTACATTTTGGGGTAGTACATTATCTAATTTAACTTGTATGGTCAGTTTATTTGAATATCATAATTACATGGAATCTGGAATAGGGCAGGACTTCTTGTTGGTTTATACAGGCTGGTGTGATGTCCCAGTGCATCACAGAGTGATTTGGGCAAGAATAAAAGTGTGTTTGCTGTCCCCTTGGGGATTGGGGAGAAAGGAGGAAATGTTAAACTCTCCCATTTGGGGAATTCATGATATTCTGGCAAGCAGTGGGGACAATCCATTCAATTGACTGAGCTTTTGATCTTGAGGTTCACCCCTATGAAACTTATTCCCGCAAAGGCTAGGGTGTGCCTACTTATAATTATGCCTAAGAGTCACCCCTGGAGAACCTCTTTGGTTGCTCAGATTTGGCCTCTTTCTCTAAGCCAACTTCGCAGGTGAACTCACTGCCCTCCCCCGCAACGTGGGACATGACTCCCAGGGATGAGCCAGGACCTAGCATCATAGGATCGAGAAAGCCTTATTGACTGAAAGGGGAAGGAGAGAAATGAGACAAAATAAAGTTTGTTTCAGTGGTTGAGAGATTTCAAACAAAGGGAGAGGTTTTCCTGGAGGTTATTCTTGTGCTTTCTACAGATATCCCTTTTTAGTTTATGGTGTATTGGAGTGGCTGGAGGGAAGTACATGAAACTCTTGAGCTGTGTTCCAGGAGCCTTGATTCTTGAAGACAACTGTATAAATATATAGCTTTCACCATATGACCATGTAATTGTGAAAACTTGGGTCTGATGCTTCCTTTATCCAGGGTATTGACAGATGAGTAAAAATATAGGCCAAAAATTAAATAAACGGAGGGGCGGGAGTGGTAAAAAAAAAAAGGTAGATTGAAATACTAGTGGTCAATGAGAGTGAGAGGCAAGGGTATGCGATATATGAGTTTTTTTTCTTTTTTCTTTTTATTTCTTTTTCTGGAGTGATGCAGATGTTCTAAAAATAATCATGGTGATGTGTGCATCACTGTTATGATACTATGAACCACTGATTGTATACTTTGGATGGACTGTATATGTGTGAAGATATCTCAATAAAAATATTTAAAAAAATAATAATGTGTTGACATTGGTTCATTCATTGCGACAAGTGTACCTTACAAATGTCAGTTGCTGAGATTAGGGGAAACTGTGTATGGGTTATGAGGAAACTGTACTATCTCCACAACTGATCTGTAAATAGAAGTCCATTTAAAAATAATAAGTTCATCTTTTTTAAAATGCTAGCTGCCTGCCAATGCAAAAAAAAATGCTAGCAGTTTATCTGGGTGGTGAGGTTACAGCCAATTTCTTTGTTTAATTTTACTCCTCTGTATTTTGTAAGTGATCCACAATGAATATGCTTTGCTTCCATCATCAGAAAAAAAGGCAATACAGTTTGTTTTCAAGAATGGAAAAAAAAGACCACCCTGCCTTTGTAAAGTACCTTCACACAGTTTCAATGAATAGAGGAGATATCTGCCAATTTTACTGCCAGCTTTAGCTTGTGAGCAAAGTTGAATCTTTTAATTAAAAATTTATGATGTAATAATAATGCTTAAACTCATATTGTACCTTTTCCCCAGGAAGCTCAAAGAACCTCCTTAACATCAAATTATTCATCTTTTATAGCAATCCTGGTCAGGTCTATGGGAGCCAAAATATTTTAGTAAGCACTTAAAAATAATGTTTGCTGAATGAATTATTTTGTCCCTGTTGCACTCTGCAAGGAACTGGGACAGGGAGAACTTAAGCACAGGACAACAAGTTGGGGCTGTGACAGGACAAACTCTCCTCTGGTGCTCTATGCCCCCTTAGCAGCGACCAGGTAATGAGGGGGATTGAGACAAAAAGTGCAGGTGGCAGGGGTCTCTGGTTGCATATTGAAGTTACCTTGGGAGTTTTTAAAAATACCTTGCCTGGATCCCCACACCCTCATCAATTAAAACAGAATCTCTTGGAGTGGGTTTCAGGCATGTTTATTTTTAAAAGTTCCCCAGGTAATTCTAACTGCAGCCTGACTGCACACCACAAGTATAGTAGAACGAGACCTGAACTACATGTCAGGATGTTGGTCCAAACCCCAGTTTACTTGCTGTGTGATCTGTGAGGTCACTTAGAAGCTACAGATCTCAGTTTTTTGTAAAACAACAACACTGACATTCTCTGATTCTAAGAATTAATGATCTCCCAGCCTCTGTTTAGCGCTAGAGAAAATCATGTTCTCTTTTATCTTGTAAAGCAGCATCAGACCACATCCGTATGTGAATGGGTTTCACATTTTTTATGTATAAGAATCAGCTGGGGTCTGGTTGGCCAAGATGGTGGCATAAGTTGCTCCAGGGTGCTGTTCCCCACAGAACCTTCCAACAGCGAGGAAAAAGTGGCAGAGCCATCTTCCTCAAAATGCAGAAAGCAGTTACTGGGTGATGCCAAATCAAGAAAACATAATGGTAAGAGAAGCTTGTGACACCCTTGCTGGCCCTCCCTCTCCCCATCTCTGGCCCAGGGCAGAGCCAGTCTGCTCTCCCTCTGTGGGTCCCTGGCCCTGCTCCAGAAGGAAGGGAGTAACCCCCATGCGCATCTGGATGCCTGTATGTGGGTGCCAATCTATCAGGTGGTAACATGAAAGACTGAACCAGGAAACCCCTCTGTGGGTGGGCCTCCTACAACCTGCCCTGAAGGCAGAGGCAGCTTGCTGATAACCAAAGCAGTGTAAGAAACCAGTCTAAGCAGCTGGGGCAAAGGATTACCTGCAGTAAGCCATACAGTAGAGCACCAAGGAGGGGGAGAATGTCTATCTCATAGGGAGTAGAGGGAGCATTCAAATTCTAGTAAATGGGGTCATTCCTAAGGTTATGAGCAAGCATAAGTCCAGAACAAGACACAGGCTCAGAAAAGAACGTAAGGACACTGCACTTTGCATTTACCTTGAGCTGATCTTGTTAGGTAGGCTAAACTCTGAAGGAGAGCACCGGCCAAAGCAGAGCTAATTTGCAAAGAGTGTGAAAAGTGTTTCTTGCATTGGTTAATTTCTTTTAGTTAGCACCTGATACTCAAGAAAATCTGTCAAATCACTACCTGGATAGAAACTGCAGGTACGCACAGCTCAGGGACTAAATTACAGTTACCCTTTAAAATATTTAAATGGACAGTATTTCAATTTGCTAATGCTGCCGGAATGTAATATGCCAGAAATAGACTGGCTTTTATAAAGGGGATTTAGTAAGATACAATTTACAATTCTAAGACCATGAAAATATCCAAATTAAGGCACCAACAAGATGATACCTTCTCAGAGGAAAGGCAGTATCCGAGTTCATCTGTCACATGGGAAGGCACAGCCATGTCTGCTGGCCCTTTGTCCTGGGTCACATTGCTTTTAGCTCCTGGTTCCAGTGGCCTCCTCTCTGAGCTTCTTCAGACTGTCTCCAAGCATCTCCACATGTCCATATCTGGTTTCTTCTCTTTGGTCTCTGTGTCAGCTCTGAGCTCTTTCTCTCTCCATGAGCTCCTTTGAGGACTCCGGTAAACTAATTAAGATACACCTTGAATGGGCAGGGTCACAACTCCATGGAAATAACTAATCAAAAGATCCCATCCTAGAACAGGTCTGTCCCCACAAGACTGGATTAGGATTCAAAGAACATGGCTTTTCTGGGATACATAACAGTTTCAAACCAGCACAGACAGCGTGCGACAAAGCATTACAAGACAAAGAAAGTGAAAATGATGGCCCATCCAAAGCAATAAGATATAAATCCAGAAATCACCCATGAAAAGGCCTAGCCATTGGATATACTGAATGAAGATTTTTATAAAATGATTCTCAACAGCTTTTTCTGTTTGGCATTAGCCATTAGGTAAGCCAATATGAGTGCTTACAAGTATATCCAGAGGCTGTGAAGGAATAAGCAGTCCGAGATGATGTGGTTTCTTCTGAGGGTCCGCTGATGACAATACTGCCAGCTCTCTGTGCCCCACAGGACCCTCTGCCCCCGTCAGTCCAATAAAGCACACAGACTGGGATACATGGCTAGGCAAGGCTATATGATCTACCAGATTCATGTGTGTTGTGGTGACCTCCAATGCCCGGTTCCTAAGGGTATGCTCTATGGCAAGATTGTCCATCATGGTGAAACATAGCTGAAGTTTTCTTGACGCCTTCAGTATGCTGTCAAGGAGTTAGCTGGATGCCGCTGTGAGGACCTGAGAGTCCTGAGTTCTTACTAGGTTGGTGAAGATTCCATGTACAAATTCTTTGAGGCTATCTTCATTGATCCATTCCATAAAGCTATTTGAAGAAATTCTGACGCCCAGTGGAATATCAGGCCAATCCACAAGCACAGGGAGACATGTGGGCTGACGTCTGCATACATTACAAAAGCTGGGGCCTAGGAAAGGGCCCCAAGTCCCACCTCACGGTTGGTGATTCTCACTGTGCAGCCTGGAGAAGGATACTCTCCAGCTCCTCTGTTACAGTGCATATAAACAGTATTTGTGAGATTTATACTTAATAAATAATTTGGCCAGTTAGGTCTACTTAAAAGTATTCTTCTGTTAAAACAGTAGCTGTCTGCAAAATGTATCGTCAAATTATCAAAGTTAAAAGGGAATAATGTTTGAAGACTATAAAGAGATGGTGTATGTTGTTTCTAATAAGATAAATGATTTTGCCTTTGTTTCATCATATTAAGAGGTTATAGGTCAGTGTTAAAAATGCCATGCTGTGTGGTATAATACATGTACAATAAATTATTTAAAAGAATAAAAAACTGATCCTCAATATGTTCAAGGAGATAAAGGGGAACAAAGAAAGATATCAGGAAAACAATGAATGAACAATATGAAAATCTAAATATAGAGAGAGAAAATTTAAAAAAAGGAGCCAAACAGCCTACTGGAGCTGAGAACAATAATAAGTGAAATGACAAATTCCCAGGAGGGTTTCAACAGCAGATTGGAGCTGGGAGAAGAAAGAATCAGTGAACTTGATGACAAGACAATTGAAATGAGAAGCAGAGAAAAATAATTATAAAAAGTGAAAATAGCCTAAGAGACCTTTGGGACACCATCAAGCATACCAATTTTTGCAGTTTGGGAGTCCCAGAAGGAGAAAAAGGAGAGAAAGGGGCAGAAGGAATATTCAAAGAAATAATAGCAGAAAGCTTCCTGAATTTAATGAAAGACATGAACATGCAAATTCAAGAATCCCAATGAATCCCAAACAGGATAAATGAAAGAGAATCAGATACGGAACAGTCAAACAGAAATCCCAAACAGGATAAATGAAAGAGAATCATGCCCAGATACAGAATAGTCAAACTGTCAAATGCCAAGGACAAGGAGAGAGTTCTGGAAGCCATGAGAAAAGCAACATGTTCTGCAGAAAGGAGCCCCAGTCAGATTGTCAGTTTTTCATCAGAAACCATGGAAGCAAGAAAGTAGTAGGATAGGTTATTTAAAGTTCTGAAAGAAAACAATCATCGATCAAGAATTTTATATTTAGCATAAGTGTCTTTCAAAAATGAGGGCGATATTAAGACATTCCCAGATAAATAAAAGCTGAGGGAGTATGTTACCACTAGATGTGCCCTACCATTAGGCATGCCCTACAAGCAATGCCAAAGGGAGTTCTTCAGATTGAAAGGAAAGGAGCACTAGATAGTGGATCAAAGAGGCATAAAGAAATAAAAACCTCCAGTAAAGGTACCCATACAGTAATTATAATTGCCAGTATTATTGTACTGTACTTTTTGGTATATAACTCCACTTTTTACTTCTTACAGGTCCTAAAATGAAAATGCCTAAAAAGCAACAAATCTATATTTATTTTTGGAAACACACTGTATAAAGATAATTACAGACTTTCTGCCCAAAGATGCAAAAATCCTCAGCAAAATACTAGCAAATTGAACCCAACAGCACATTAAAAGAATTATACAGCATGACCAAATGGGATTTATTGCAGGTATACAACAGTAGATAAACATATGAAAATAAATTATCTAACACATCACATTATGAGAACAAAGGCAAAAAATCACATGACCATCTTAATTGAAGCAGAAAAGTCATTTGACAAAACTGAGTACCCCTCCTTGAAAAACACTTGGCAAATTAGGAATAGAAGGAAAATTTCTCAACAAGAACATGGGTATATATGAAAAAAAAAACCACAGTTAACATCATAATCAATGGTATGGGAATGGAATGAAAGTTTTCTCTCTAAGATCAGTAAAAAGGCAAGAATGCCCATTGTTAGCATTGTTATTCAACACTGAACTTGAAGTTCTAATAAAACCAATTAGGCAAGAAAAAGAAATAAAAACCATCCAAACTGGAGAGCGAGAAATAAAATCCCCTATTTGCAGATGACATGATCCTAGATACAGAAAATCCTGAAAAATCCACATGAAAGCTACAAAAACTAATAAAAAATTTCAGCAAAGTGACAGGATATATGAGCAACACAATATTTCCATACACTAGTAATAATCTGAAGAAAATTTTTTTTTTAAATTCCATTTACAATAGCTGCTAAAAGAATCAAATATCTATGAATAAATTTAATCATGGATATAAAAGACTTATACATAGAATACCACAAACATTGTGAAAAGAAATCAAAGAAGACTTAAATAAATGGAAGGACATTCCATGTTCATGGAATGGAAGACCAAATATTGTTAAGATGTCAATTCTCCCCAAAGCAATTTACAAATTCAATACAATCCCAATAAACATTCCAACAGCATTCTTTGCAGAAATGGAAAAGCCAATCATCAAATTTACATAGATGCATAAAAGGTGCTAAATAACCAAAGCCAACTTGAAAAAAAGAATGAAATAGGAGGACTCACACTTTGCAATTTTAAAACTCATCACAAATCTACAGTAGTCAGAATAGCATAGTACTGGCATACAGGCAGAATAGAACTGAGAGTTCAGATATCAACCTTCACATCTATGACCAACTGAATTTTGACAATGGTGCAAAGTCCACCAATTGGTAACGAATAGTTTCTTCATCAAATGGTGCTGGGAAAACTGGACACTCATATGTGAAAGAATGATGATGAACCCCTACCTCACACCATATATAAAAGTCAGCTCAAAATGGATCAAAGATCTAAATATAAAATTCCTTAAAGAAAACGTAGGGACACATCTTCAGGACTTTATGTTAGGCAATGGTTTCTTAGATTTTATGCCCAAATCATGAGCTACAAGAGAAAAAATAGATCAAAATTAAAAACTTTGCAGAGCAGGCCATGGTGGCTCAGCAGGCAGAGTTCTCGCCTGCCATGCCAGAGACCCGAGTTTAATTCCTGGTGCCTGCCCAGGCCAAAAAAAATAATAATAATAATAAAAACTTGTGTGCATCAAAGGAACTATATCATGAAAGTAAGAATGCAGCCTACAGAATAAGATAAAATATTTAGAAACTACATATCTGATAATGGTCTAATATTCACAATATATAAAGAAATCCTACAACACAACAACAAAAACATAAATCAAGGTAAAAAATGGGCAAAAGAACAGATATTTTCTCCAAAGAAGATATACAAATGCCCAGAAAACATAAGAAAAGATGCACAACATCATTATCCATTAGGGAAACACAAATCAAAACCACAACACACCCACTAGAACAGTTACTATTGAAAAAAAAAAAAGAAAGAAAATGCTGGAGTGGACATGGAGGAACAGGGGCATTTGTTCATTGATGGAGGGAATGATGCAGCTGCCATGGAAGAGAGTTTGGCAGTTCCTCAGAAAGTTAAGTATAGAGTTACCATATGACTCTACTTCTAAGTTCATACTCCGAAGAATTGAAAGACTTGAGCAGATATTTGCACACTGATGTTCACAGCATTATTCACAAAAGATGGAAGCAACCCAAATGTTGATTAACAGATGAATGGATAATCAAAGTGTGATATACACACAATGGAATATTACTCAGCTGTAAAATGGAATGAAGTCCTGATACATGCAACGACACGAATGAACCTTGAAGACACCATATTGAGTGAAATAAGCCATATACAAAAAGACAAATATTGTATGGACTCAGTGATACAAAATAATTAGAATAAGCAAATTCATAGAGTCAGAAACTCTAACACAGATTACCAGGAACGAGTGTAGTGTTGGGAATAGGAAATTAATGCTTAATTGGTACAAATTTTCTTTTTGGATGATGAAAAACTTTTGGTAATGGATGATGGCAATGGTAGCACAACACTGAGAATGTAATTAACAACATGAATTATATATTTGAATGTGGTTAAAAGGGGAAATTTTAGGTTAAATATAGGTGTTACTAGAATAAATTTTTTTAATAAACAGCCATAAGATTTTACAACCCAAAAAATGAACCCTAATGTAAATTATGGACTATAGTTAGTACAATTATAATATTCTTTTCTCTGTTGTAACAAAGATACCACACTAATGCAAAGTCTTAATAATATGGGGGAATATATGGGAAGTCTGTATTTCAGCATGATTTTTCTACAACTTCTCTAATTAAAAAGCAATTTAACAAATGCCATCCTGACCAAAAGGAGGAAAAGAAGTGTAACAAATAAACTGTCAGAGACTGAGAGAGTTTAAATAGAGTCAAGAGGCTACTCTGAAGGTCACTCTTATGCAAGCTTCAGTTAGATATTGCTACCTATCATAACTTGCCAACCCCCAACCAAAGCCATTCCTGCCAATCCTAAAACACACCTACGGTATTATATAAGATTCTACAAAAGTTCCATGCACTAGGGTAGCTTTCCAGAAAGCTACAACCTCCAGATGGGTTCCTGGGCCAGATGAGTCCTGAAACCCAGAGGGCCAGCCTCTCCAGAACATCAGTTAGTTCCATCCCCCTATCCCATATTATTGACAGCTCCTTCCAACATGAAAAAGCTAGAATGGGCATAGCCCAAATACCCCTAAAGAGTGGGAACAAGATTAAAGGTGATGGTGAAGTTATACAGAGAAGGTCAGATTTAACAAATGAGTGCTGAATCAGTATATTGATATTTCTTTCAGTCGCCGGTATTTTAGAACAGCTAGAAGTAAAAACCTAAAATTGTGGAATTGTAACCCATACCAAACTTTGAAATCTGTTCTACAACTAATTGTTGCAATGTGCTTTGAAATATATTGCTTTTTTGTATTTATATTATTTTTTTCAAAAACAGGAAAAAAAAGTCAATTATGTGGATAAACGCACAAATACATGATGATATTATGAACCATGGATTGTACACTTTGAATGATTACATAGTGTTCTAGTTTGCTGCCTGCTGGAATGCAATATACCAGAAACGGAATGGCTTTTAAAAAGGGGAATTTAATAAGTTGCTAGTTTACAGTTCTAGGGCTGAGAAAATGTCCCAATTAAAGCAAGTCTATAGAAATGTCCAATCTAAGGCATCCAGAGAAAGATACCTTGGTTCAAGAAGGCCAAAGAAGTTCAGGGTCTTTCTCAAGTGAGAAGGCACATGGCGAACATAGTCAGAGCTTATCTCTCAGCTGGAAGGGCATATGGCGAATACGGCATCATCAGCTAGCTTTCTCTCCTGGCTTCCTATTTCATGAAGCTCCCCGGGAGGCCTTTTCCTTCTTCATCTCCAAAGGTCACTGGCTGGTGGACTCTCTGCTTCGTGGTGCTGTAGCATTTTCTGCTCTCTCTGAATCTCCTGGCTTTCTCTCTTGTCGTTCTCTTTTATAGGACTTCAGCAAACTAATCAAGACCCACCCAAATGGGTGGAGACACATCTCCACCTAATCCAGTTTAACCACCACTCTTGATGAAATCACATCTCCAGGGAGATGATCTAATTACAGTTTCAAACATACAATACTGAATAGGGATTAGCAGAAACGGCTGCCTTTACAAAATGGGATTAGGATTAAAACATGTTTTTTCTAGGGTACATATATCATTTCAAACCAGCACACATGGTATGTGAATATATAATATTTATCAATAAAAAACATTTAAAAAATTAACAAAGATACCACACTAATCAAAATGTTAATAATATGGAGGAGTACTTTCAGCATGATTTTTCTACAACGTCTCATATATATATATATAAAGTAGAATCGGCTGGGAGTTTTAAAAGAAATTCAGTTTCCTTGGTCCCACCTCTAAATCCTAATGCAGGAGATATGAGTATATATTTTTAACGAGAACTTGACACAGACAGTCCTTGGTATATACTTTGGGAACCTACTACCTGACATGGACAGATGCCTCCCTGAAGGGATATGGGCCTGGATGCATTATGAGATGTTTCCCTTCTCCACTCAGCTGAGAAAAATCATCCTTGCTAAGGCGAGATTAGCATACTGGAAAGCACAGACCTGGATTTGAATCCCAACTCTGCCATTTATTACCTGTGAGACTGCGGGAAATTTAGCCTGTCTGAGCCTCCACTTTCTCATCTGTAAATAGGTAACAGAACCTACTTCACAGAGCTATTGTAGTAATGAAAGAGACAATATATACATAAATCATAGGTACCTAATACATAAGATATACAGCTTCTTTATATTTTGCTGTCTTGTTGGGGGAGGGGGATAAAAGGCAAAATGCAGCCTGGGGAACAGGTATTGGGGATGAGCAGGGTGCAGGGATACCAGTGGAGGCTTTGGGTTCTGAACTGATTAGATCAATACAGGTCTCAGGGATGTTCCTCCTTTTCCTTCAACTGCTGCCACTCTGAATCTCTGTCCATCTTTGTCAGCATCCCCAAAAGTATATGACCTAGGACAGGCAATTCAATTTGCCTTGGATAGCTCTAACTCAACTGTACTGATCAATATTGTTCCATTATTATAAAATACAAACTAACAGGGTGCATGGGTGGTTCAGTGGTAAAATGCTCGCCTTCCATGCGGGAGACCTGGGTTCGATTCCCCAACCATGCATCACCCCCTCCCCCACCCCAGGAAAAAGAGATGATGAAGTAAGGAAATCTTGTCACTACCATGATAGTAGGTTTTGGCAAGACATAGGCAGAATCCCTTCCCCCACCCTAAAATGTTTGTTCATAATATGAATGGATCCTAAATTAATTTTATTTTAATGTCTTTGGGATATTATTTTAAAAATATACCACTTGCTTTATGGTGTGCAAACTGTGATCTACATCATCACAGTACTGTAAGGTTCAAGGACAGGGCTGGCATCCTTGCACGTCCTGATTTGACACAAGTATTGGATAAGTGTTTGTAAAGGAAATTTATATAAAGCTGATCTCATTTCCCCTCTACTTTTTTTATGCAATGTGGGGTGGGATGTGTTCATGGGGAAAGTGTCCCCCAAGTGGCCCCAGCTGAGTGATTTTGGAGAGGAGAGACCCAGATGGAGCCATCGTGGGGGCTTTTGGTCCCTGCACTTGCCAGGCCTGCAGCCCTGTGCCTCGGGGCTTATTTTCCCTCCTGTGCCAATTCCAGGATCTCCCTCCACCACATCAGTCGCCTTCCCCACTCCCTGGACCATAAACATTCTCACCCAGGCCCAGGAACGTGCAGGCTCCTGTGTTACAGAAGCAGCTTGACAAAGCAGAGACATCTCTCAAGTTGGAGGCTTCTGGCCCACCCCCCACCTCCACCAAAAAAAAAAATTCATTCCCTCTATTATCAGTTCTGCAAGTCCAAACTTCTATAAGTTGAGTTTAATTAGACTAGGAAATTTAGATAGGAATAAAGGAGTCACACAAGAATAGAGGATGACTGATCCTGTGTCACAGTGAGGTGGAGAATAAGGAAGGGGAATCTGTGTGAGCCATAAGTGCACATTTGCCTAATAGCACTTTGCATTTGTAAAGCACTTTACTCTTATAAAGCACTCTAAGACACAGGAACTTAACATTTAAACATCTGTGTCAAAGGCAGCATGGAAGACTGGAAGGAGCCCAGGAGACAGGAGACCTGGGCTAGAAAAGGTCTGTCCCTAAATTGCCATTCAACTCTGGGAAGGCTCTTAACTTCTCTGAGAC
Source organism: Myrmecophaga tridactyla (assembly GCA_004026745.1). Taxonomy (NCBI): domain Eukaryota; kingdom Metazoa; phylum Chordata; class Mammalia; order Pilosa; family Myrmecophagidae; genus Myrmecophaga; species Myrmecophaga tridactyla. Next base: position 62,274 of record PVIY010005790.1, read on the forward strand.
TCAGTTTCTCTACTGGTCAAACAAAAACAAGATCAGCATGACGGCTTGGGCTATCTGATTTCTATGAGTCCCTTCAACAGGGAAACTCTATAATGCTGTTTGTTGTTACAATTTGCTCTTGTATAATTGATTGAAGTGGTGCTTTTGTGATACAAAGAAGGTGAGACACAACCTTATAGAGGAAAAAATGCTGGCACAGAACTAATTCCAGCTCTGCTACTTACTCATTGCTGAGCAACCTTGACAAAGGGACCGAACCTCTCTGAACCGCAGTTTCCTAATATGGATATGAGGACAAGAAGATTCATCTTGGAGGCTGGTTGGGCATGTTAAATGAGATAGTAAGTCTGGAAGTACCTTTCAACTTTAATGAGCTATAAAAATGTGATAATTTATTATTGTTATTATTATTATTGCCACCACTACAACAATTCGGTAGCCTTCTAAGAGTTACCTGACAAGGGAAACAAATGAATTCAGGAGACTCTACTATTTGCCTGGCATTAATCCTGATCAGGGAGCAAGGGCCATTTACAAAACAGGGTGGGGAAAAAAAAGACTTCTCTGCTATGCCTCCACCCCCGAAACCACATAGAATAAAGAAGGCTGAGGACATAAACAATCATGATTTTCTTAACTGTCAGGAAAACAAAAGCTATCTCTTTATAAAGATCTTTCAAGGACCAAAAAAATTTCTATTAATATTAAAAATAAATACATCATTGTACTTCAGGAAGCAACACCTGTTCTTCCATGCTTTTCCAAATGATGACAAAAGCATAACATCATGCCTGGAATATGGAGTCCTGGACCCTCTGGAAACTCATGGTCTCATTTCACATTATAACTGACCCACCGGTGCCACCCCCCCACCCAAGCTACAGCCCCTCCCCACACGTTAGGATCTGTGTGTTAAGAGCGATGCACACAGACCTGTGCAATAAAAGACAGCCCACTCCAGGTGATTCTCATTCCCTTTCTTGGACTTTACATGTTATGTAGTTATGACAGGATTGGAAAGAAGTTCATCTTAAAGTAATAGACTTTTCTTTTTTTCAGGACAATAAAATAACAGAGGACCAGGAGCATATTTTGGTTTTCTTTGATTTCTCATATTCCTGAGCTTATCTGGGTTTTAAGTACTGTGTATCTTAGGCCATATGTTTTAGTAGGGAGGCCTACATACATGAACCAAATAGAGTTTTAATTAAATAGAAGCCTATGGAAGCAACAATTTGCCTGGGCCACATGCAACAGGAGAAAATAAACTTATTTTCTAAAACGTTAACTGTTTATTATACTAATTTTGGCTTTTTTTCTTTACCTTGAAAATAAAAGAAAGCAAATACTTCAAGGGCAAAGACACTATCGTCTCCATCCTCTAAAATTCCAGTAAGGAGGAGCATAACTGCTTGTTGGATTGAATTGTTACAAAAGCTTCATAAAGAAAATACATACTAAATTAGAGCAGTATTTTACAAATCATTATTATAAAAGCAACATCCCAAAGCATAATCAATAATGTTATGAAGAGAAACTGAAACTAATTTCTAATGAACCCAATGAAATATTAAGTTCTTTGCCTCATGGAAATCTGGGGCTAGAATTAATTCTCGATTCATGCCATACCTCCTTTGCTGACCCTCTGAGATCTAAAATCAACAATTTGGCATTCCAATTAATTAAACTCAATGCATTTTTAAAACTCTAAATGTATCTACTTGGAGTAAAAAACAAATCAAGTTGCTTCAACCAACAGAATGAGGAATAATTAATAGAAGTAAATGAATATCTTGTGACAATAAATTTAGGGATAATTGCTATAAATGTCGACCTTGTCATTCTTTCACTGCTTGACACAGTTTATTCTTTCCTTAAATGAATCATATCTAACAGAGAACGGATAAGTAGTAACTGATTCAATCTTCTGAGTAACATACATCTTCTGTATCATTATATGCAGTTTGGGGACAATATATTTATTACACTTTTATTGAGTAGCACGGAAACGAGTGCTGAATTGGCAGGCTAATAATAAATAGCCTTAATGTATCTGGGGTGCTCTCTTGCATTGATAAAAATGGTGATAAACTGGGTTGTAATTGAGATAGAGACGAAGACTATTACCTCTAATGCTGAGATTAATTTACCCCCATCCCAGCCCTCATTACACACACAAGCTTTTCAGTCCTCAAGCAGGTGAAGACCTGAAACAAAATGGCCCAGGGAATGCACCCATCAGTCACACTCAGCTTTGCACATCAGTGGTCCATGCAAGCCAAGCCACACAAGTCATTTCCACAGGGAGGGAAGCATTTTACCTTCTTGCATGCAGATGGGTCTGTCACTGGGGATCCAGCCTAGGGTTCCGTTAAGATGTTTCATGCACAGTCTTTTTGAGGAGCCCTTCAGCTTGAATCCGTCTTGACAGTGAAATCGGGTTACTGAACTTTCAAAGAAAACCCCTCCGCTCGGGGTCCGGAAGCCATTCTCAGGTACGCCTGGGTCAGCACACACGTGAAGGTCATCGAACCCTACATCGACAGAGAGAGGAAAAGGGCCTCTGAATACATTTCATGAATGCCGGGTGTCTTACTATTTAAATGGCTGATACTGTATTATTTCACACACATGAACACAACCATCCTAGTGCACCTATATAGAGATTTCCCTGCACGTTTCATTCTGCATGTTGCTTTTGCTCAGAAAAGTGCTGACTAGTTTTCAATTCAATGGCCAAGTCAGTTCTTCCAGGGGGTTATATGTAGTGGTGAGACTAGGGAAAGCAAACAAATAAAAAGAATACAAAATGCTAAGTGCCACAGCAGATATAAAAATGCCAAAGGGAGCTGAGGAGGGGGACGTGGTCAGGAAAGGTTCAGGGAGGAGATGGAATCTTGAACAATAGGCAGGACTTCAGCAGGCAGAATACTGTGGAAGGGAGGTATGGATGGCATTCGAACAGGGGTAGTGAGCAATGAGCATGGCCAGGGGCCGGGAGAGGGTGAGGTGTGTTTGCACGTTTAGGGACCAGTAAGTGGACTTGATAGTTATAATCCAGGGTGGTGGGAGAGATGTACTGGGAGTGCTTTCCCTGATCCCCTCCTCTTTAAGGCCAAGTTCAGGTATCTCGTCCTCTGAAGACTTCCTTAACCCAACTGCCTCCCAAGCCCCAGCTCAACCAAGCAGAGTTCATTGTTCCCTTCCTTGTTCCCTGACTATAACATGAATGTAGCTCTGAATTGAATTAGTTGTACAATGGCCACCTTTCAAATCTGGCTGTGAGCCCTTCAATGACAAGTCCTGTGACTTTTTCACGTCCCTGGAATCTACCACAGTGTCCAGCATAGAAAGCGTTCCACAAATGATTGCTGAATGAATAAACAGAGTTGGAAAAGGGCATTAGAGACATATGAGGGTGACCCTAGAAAGTGAGGTTGGGCAAGGAAGCCCATGTGGAATTCAAGAGCAGAGCAGTGAGTATTGGAGGGTTAAAAGGGACAACAGCTTGAGGATTAGCAGAAGGAGAGTCCAGAAGCTCAGGTGGAAGAACAAGGCAAAAGTGTGAAAAGAGGTGACGGGGCCTCCCAACTCTGCAAGTGAAATCACTGCCCTCCCCACTATGTGGGGCATGACATCCATGGGTGAAAGTCTCCCTGGTGACAAGGGAGATGACTCCCAGGGATGAATCCAGACCTGGCACCGTGGGATCAACAATTACATCATGACCAAAAGGGGGAAAAGTAGTGTTATTAATAAAGTACCAGTGACAGAGAATTCAAATAGTCGAGAGGCTACTCTGGAGGTTGCTCTTCCACAAGCTTCAGGTAGACCTTGCTACCTATCATACCTGCCAATTCCCAACCAGGACCATTCCAGCCAATCCTAAAGAACACCTAGGGCAATATGTAAGATTCCACAAGGGTTCCATGCACTAGAGTAATTTTCCAGAAACCTACAACCTCCAGTTGGGTCCCTGGTCCAGATAAGTCCTGAAACCTAGCCCAGTCTCTCCAGAACATTAGATAGTTCCATCTCCTTACCCCATATTAGTGACAGACCCTTCCAATATAAAAAATTAAGAATTGCCATAGCCCAAACAACCCTAATGAGAGGTATGGAAAGATCAAAGGTGATGGTGGAATTATAGATAGAAGACAGGACTTAAATGAATATGAACACTGAATCATTAAAATATCTCTTTTAATCTCCAGTATTTTAGAGCAGCTAGAAGTAAAAACCTGAAATTGTGAAATCGTAACCCATGTCAAAGTTGGAAATATGTTCTACAACTAATTGTGGTACTGTGCTTAGAAATTTATATATTTTTTGTATATACGTTATTGTTCACAAAAAGAGAAGGAAAAAAAGTCGATTGTGATGATAAGAGAAGGTTAACCTTATTTTTTTCATATATAGCTGCTCCTATATTCTGGAGAAGGAAAAATATGAGAGGATCATATGGTAGCCCATGACAAGCTCTGGGATCTGTCCTGTAACTACTTGTTGAAGAGTGCTTTGAAAACTATTGCTTTTTTATTTTTTGCTTTGTATATATGTTATATTATACAATAAAAAAAAATTTTTTAAAAAGATGGGGTCTGAAAGAGGGCATGAAAGTGGTGGGGACACAAGGAGGGGATGGATCTGTGAGGCATTTCAGTCCAAGGACCACCCTGCCAACAGATTAGGTGTTGGGGTGAGAGGGTTATATCTAGGAGGTTTTGTACCCAGATCACTAGAATAAGGCAGACACTGGAAACAAATGTGGATGTCACGAGCTGGTTAGGGAAGGTCAGGTACAAGGAAGGGGAGTTTCTGTGTGCATAAGGTACACTCACAGGGATAGAATGCAAATGTCACAGAGCAACCAAGGGATTCCGCTCAACTTCCCTCCTCACAAAAATCATTACACAAATCCAAATAGGCGATGAATAGGACCACCATCAAGACATGCCATTTGCTGTCCTTCACAACCAGACTCTACACCCTGGGTCTCCTGCCAATCAGTACAACAGGCACCAAGGGGGCAGGAGGCCAAGGGCTTACTTATCAGTCAGGGTTTTCTAGAGAAACAGAACCAACAGGAGAGATCTGTAAATATGAGATTTATAAAAGTGTCTCACACACAACCATGGGGACGTAAGAGTCCAAATCTGTAGGGCAGGCTGCAAGGTAACAGCTCCAACAGAGGTCCCCAGTGAACTCCACAGGAAAGGCTGGCTGAAGCGGAAAGACAGATTCTGTCTTCTGAATTCTTCTTAAAGTCTTTGGGTGGGGCAGGCCATGGTGGCTCAACAGGCAGAGTTCTCACCTGCCATGCCAGAGACCCGGGTTCAGTTCCCAGTGCCTGCCCGTGCAAAAAAAAGGTCTTTGGGTGATTAGATTAAGTGTCACTCATTGCAGAAGATACTCCCCTTAGCCATGGATGTAATCAGCCATGGATGCAAACAAACGTGCTCATGATTTAAGACCATGAAATGTCCTCATAGCAACAGATAGGCCAGTGCTTGCTTGATTAGACAACTGGGCACCACCACCTGGCCAAGTTGACACACGAACCTGACTATTACACTAACCTTATGCAGAGATCATGAGGAATTGTAGAGAGAAAAGTCAAGAAAGAAGGGCAGGAGGAAGAGATGACATACAAAATGACACACCTACTTGTCAAATTGGAGCAAGTCTGATATCTTATCAAACTATGGTGTCTTTGTAAGAAAAGAAGAGACAGAAACACACACATACACAGGTAGAAGATGGCTATGTGATGGCAGAGGCAGAGACTGGAGCGATCATGCTACCACCACCAGAAGCTAAGAAGAGGCAAAGGATTCTTCTCTTAGAGCCCTAGGAGGGGGTGTGACCTTGCTGACACCTTGATTTCAGACTTCTAGCCTCTAGAATTTTAAAAGAATAAATTTTTATTTTTAAAGCCACTCAATTTGTGGTGCCATGTTATGGAAGCCCTAGGAAACTAAGAAGGAATGGGTGACAGTATCAGATGTCACCCATAGGTTGGAGAAGCATCCACTGGCTAAAGACAAGAAAGTTGGGGGAAGAAGCCTCTCTGCCCATGTTTGAAGAAGGAAGCGTGACAGTAACTGTGGCCTTCTCTCCTAAGATGCTGCTCTAGTTTGCTAGCTGCCGGAATGCAACACACCAGAGATGGATTGGCTTTCAATAAAAGGGAATTTATTTAGTTAACGTATAATCCTTCAGAGGAAAGGCAGCTAACTTTCAAGTAAGGTTCTTTCTTATGTGAGAAGGCACAGGGTGATCTCTGCTGGCTTTCTCTCCAGGCCTCTGGGTTCCAACATCTTTCCCCGGGGTGATTCCTTTCTGCATCTCCAAAGGCCTGGGCTGAGCTGCGAGTGCTGAGATGAGGTATGCTGAGCTGCTTGGGCTGTGCTACATTGCGCGCTCTCATTTAAGCACCAGTCAATGAAATCAAACATCATTCAATGCAGCAGGCACATCTCCTAGCCAACTGCAGATGTAATCAGAAACAGATGAGGTTCACATGCCATTGGCTCATGACCACAGCAACAGAACTAGGTAACTTTACTTAGCCAAGTTAACACCTGAATCTAACTACCACAGATGCTTAGTGTGAGCTGAACACAGGGTAGTAGCTATACACTGATTAGTCAACGGAGGGCTTTAACTGTTGTTGCTTTAAACTTTTAAGATGCAAAAGATCTGAATACATTTTACAAAGCAGGGAGAAAAACAGTGAAGAAAGAAACGTTGCAGACAGGGTGAGGAAGAGAGGGGTGGGTGGGGTAAGTTCCCCTGGATATGAGCAGGGTTCCCAAGCCATAGGGAAGGGACTTGTCTTCCACTGAGACAGGATGGGAATTATGCTGGAACCTCCACTGAGAAAGGACATTGCCCATAATGTGCTCACCCTGTTTAAACTGGGTGTCAGCCTAAATGGCACCTCTTCCAGAAAGCCCTTCCTCAACCTTTAGAGCCAAAGAAGGCAACCTGAGTTCCACCCAGCACCCCTGGGCTCACCTCTCTTAAGTGGGCTCCTCACTGTCATTGCTGGTTCACTCTGCTGTCTCCCCTCTGGGCAGTGAACTCCTACAGGGGCGACCAGGTCTTATGCTTCATCTCCTCAGCACCTGGCATGCAGGTGCCTGAGCCACAGTGGGCATCCCACAACTGATACTAATGAAGGATGGGGGGATGAACAAAGAGGCATGCTAGCCACTCTCCTGGACTCCAGGCAACTTTCCTTGCCCGTACCTACCACACAGTTACACCTATTGCTGCAACGGTTTGAGATTATATATTACAGGGAGAAGGGAGGTGAGAAATGCTTTACTGCACAAACACACTGCCTCCCAACACCCTCTCACATTGCTCTCTTCTCCCAACCTGAGTGGACCACATTCCCTAATGTTTTACGACCTTCTCCCAATCCACAGCCCCGATCATATCAGACCTCCTCCCTCCTCTTACGTGGGAGCCACAGGTAGGTATATGCTAGGGATTTGGTCGAGACCTTAATCCCTAACTGCATCCCCACACCGCGCCCCACACTTTTTGGACAATCACCTCCTGCTAACAAATGAACCTTCGCGAATGCTGCGTCCACTGCGTCCTAGACACACAGAGCCTGAGCTTGTCATACCCCTTCTGGACACAAAGCTGTTCTCAGTCAGAGATGGACAGATAAGACAAGTAAGAGGTGAAGATCTAGCCCTGGATTCCATCAGAAACAATGATTTCTGCTCTGATAAATAAATGATGAGAGCCTCATGAAAAATACAATGTGAGTGCAGCAGAATTTCCTCATAAATCCAATTCCATATTCTTTCTTGTAAAAGAAAGGGAAGTCCACTTTCACATAACCATATTAACCTCTGATTATGTTTCCGTGCTGATAATCAGGAGTTGCTGGCTGTGGGATCCAGCAGTGGGACAAAAGAAGAGGAAAAGAAAAAGTGGTGAAGGCAGAGCAATCAGAAGACAGGAAGAAAATATTCTTCATCTTGGACAACTAATCCCATTGAGCAAGACAGTAATTTTCTTGGGGCTGCCAGAGCTTCAGATTCCACTTTTCAAATTACCCCCTAGCAGATCAATTCTCAGGCAGGATCATTTTTCTGTAGAGCAGTTTTGTTAGCACCCTTCTGTAATGATGATCATCAGCACCATCAGATAACATAGCCATCAAGGGGGTGGGGGAGAAGGGAGGGGGTGGAAGGAAGGTGTTAGGAAAAAGGAGTGGAAAATAACTTGCCTGTGTGCTCGCTCAAATATGCCCTAGGAACCTGTATTCCGGAATTCCCCTCCCATTCTTCAAATCCTTCAGAACCAAGTGGCCACAGCTCAGAGAAGAGAAAACCATTCGCAGAATGATTTCGAATGTGTTCGCTTTTTGGAGGGGATAGGAGAAAGGAACATTCTATTTTACTACGTCGTCGTCGGAAGTGGCATCCCCTAGTAGCTTTTCCCCAAGTCAATTCATAGGACAGCACTTACAGACAAAAGGCTTCCTAAAAGGACACAGGCATTTTTAAAAAATGCTAATGACAAGAATGTCATCTATTCCTGCACTCTGGAAGATGCTATTTTGGGATCCCTGAGTTCAGGTAAGCAGTCGGGTGGGGCAGTGCCTGGGGGCATTGTCCCCTGACCGTCCAGGTCCAGCAGCCCCTGCCTGCCATCCCCTCTGGGGCTTTACAATCAAGCCTCTGCTCTGGGCTCCTATCAGCCTCTTGAGAACTACCATCGCTATCACTGGCACTGGTTTTCCTGCCCAGCGTTTCAGATCCCAGAAAAATATTCAAGGGCAGAATTGTAATTTGTACTCTGGTTCTCAACGCAGGGCAAGAGTCTCTCTTTTCCTTTCTTCCTGACCAAAAAATGTGGTAGCAACAGGGACTCTGAGTGCCCTTGCCTTCCCAACAGAAAGAAATGCATCAAACTCTCAGCCTCATTATCTGGTTTGGTTACTCTTGAGCCTGCTGAACCCTGCCTGATGGTTTTACTGAGAGTGAAAGAATAAGTCTTTGAAAAGTATCATAAAAATGAAAGAGGTGTGAAATACAATCATTTGGGTTATTCTGACTGAAAAGCCATTTTCTAGAAAGGAAGAGTGTATCAAATCCAGCCAAATCAATTCAGAACTAGGGCTGGGATTCCATTTCTCTGTAAACTGCTATATGAGTCTTTGGGGGAAAAAACAGGATATAGAAACAAAATTGATATTTTATGCACTTACATAGTGAGAGGATCCTGAAGCTAGTGGGAAAGGATGACCCTTTGCTAAAGTTTAAACAAACATCTACAGATTTTAACAGGGATCACAAGCAACCCTCAAGCCCCCTTCTACCCCAGACTTTCTGGCAGCCTCACAGAGTTGGCAATAAATCAGCTTAGAGGTCATTTGTTCAAACCCCTTTGTCCCCAGAGACAAAAACCGGGAGAGGTTAAGTGATTGGTCCACACTCACTCTGACTGCCAGTGGCAGAGCTGGAGCAAAAACTTTGGTCTTTGGACACCCACTCCAGTACCCTTTCCACAAAAAAAAGTTGTCCACACTTAGCCTTTTCCTGTTATAATTCAGTTTGTGAATAACTCAAATCTTGATGATCCATGTAAATTCTCTGAGGAAAAAAACATTTCTAAATGTTTTGAGTCCCCATATCCGTTAAAACAGGGCTGAGCAAATGGTGATGCTCAAATATTGAATGATGTAATAGGAAACAATCCTCATGGTTTCCTCAGTCTGCCAGCACACAGTGTCAACACGATGGGGCTAGGGAACCTGATTTGTCACCTAAAACATTCAAGAACTCAGTCATCAGACACCTCCTGAGCAGAGTGCTGTTCTCAACTACATTTCTGGTAGTGAACAATGCCCTTGGGGAGATCGCAGCCTAACTCAGGTTTCAGTTTCATGAAATATAGTCCTAAAGACTAGAGTACATATTTCCCTTGTACTAAGAGAATAAAAGGAGAGAGATGAGGTTGGCTTGAGGAGGTCCTTTTTGCCCACTTGAGAGCTTTCCTGCATTAGATTCTGAACATCCAACTCCAGCTTACCATGGACTGAAATCCGCCTTTTTCTCATCACCAGCCACACAGATAAAGTTTCTTTTAAACACCTAACTAGTATAATGTCACTGCTTCAATAGACCGCTATACCAGAAACGGAATCCTTCCGTCTCATTAGAGAAAAAAATCTTCCAAAAACCTTTCTTGTTTTAAAAGACTCTGCAAGTTTAGTTACCTGGGCTTGTTGAGTAATAAGCATAAACCAAAATGAATCACATCACGTAGGTCCTAATGAGCTTTAGATAAGGGGCCACATTTGACCACCTCCTTATTACCAACCCTCGGCTTATACTATCTTTGAGTTTCTGCACCATTTCAAAAACACTGTGTTCTTGGAACTACCTTAACCTCTTTTTTCTACCTTAACCTCTTTTTTTCGAACCCAGGTCTCCGGCTTGGCGAGAACTCTGCTGCTGATCGCACCGCCCAATCTCTCTTTTTAAATGAACATATATACTGATACCCTGTCGTACTCCAGAAATGATCGTGAACTAGTGCTGCATCTGTAAAAAGGCATTAGCAATGAAAAGAAGAGGAGGAAAGAGGCAGTATTAAAGAAATCATATCAGGAGTCCATTAAGCACATGAACCAAGTCCAATACTAGCACTAATACGGATGTCCAACACGCTGCTCCTGGCCCCTGGTGATCTGATAACACAGAATTCCCAGCCATGCCGGAAATTTCCAGCCACCTTGTAGCCAATGTTCTGGTCCACCAGTACATCTGAAGTTTCTGCACTAACAGCAAATGAAGTACTTTTTCTAAGGTTGAGATTCTAAAGAAGTGCTACATATTCTGGAGGTCCGCCCTCAGCTAGGGTAAGGCTTAAACATCTGGAAGGCCTCCTCCCAACAATAACACAGTTTAGAGCTCCCAAACCACTCCAGGAAATGCCAGAAAGATTGAACTAAACCGGGCCCCAGATGGCCCTGGAATACCTCCAATCTCTTAGAATTGAAGGAAGAGCTATGCCCCTTCCAACTTGCCTCTAGAAGAGAAACCAGTGTGGACCAGAGAAGACCTTATAGGAGTCAGGATATGGTAGAAACAGTTGGAGATACAGACACGCTGTTAAAATTACAATGAAAATAAATTGGAAAACGTACTTTATAAAAATTCACTTTGTAACACGTATTTCCATAGCAAAATCATTAAATGCCTTCTTGACCTTCTCTGTTTCAGTCTAAATGATCTCCATATTTAACAAAATTTCAGCTCTTGTTTTTAAAGAGAAAAGGAAAGAAAGGAAGAATGGCACTTAAAACATTAGAGATGAGGAAAGAAAAAGTATAATGCATTTATACATTCAATTAGTCAACAAACGGCAAGGTACTGGGTACTGGGGGAAAAGGGGCTGATAGTTATTTATTCAAGAAACAATTCTTGAAGTGTATCGACTGCAAACAAGTTTAAACCTAGGACTTTCAGTAGCTTTTGATGTGTAAGTTGTACCTTGAAATAATTTTAAGGGTAAAAACCAGTACTTTTTTAGAAATGAAGGGAATAGAAAGGAAAAGTCAAAGGGCACTGCATGTGGTAAGTGTGGGTATTGTTTTATGCGGTTTTATTAGCTTTATTTGTGCATGCATGTTAATTTGCAACGTAAAATATATTCCTTGCAGTGGGTCATAATAAAAAAAGTTTGAAAATCACTGTCTTAAATATACTACACCTTGTCATGAAGTTTGAAAACATAAATGTAAATATATGATTCTTATATATAAAAGTATACATATGTTATATGTGTATGTATATATATAAATATGTTTTTTATATAAGTAATTCAAGTAATGTAGTTGGTGCTTAAGGGAATAGGTTCTGGAGAGAGATAACCCTCTTAGAATCCTGATTCTGTCATTTTCTAGCTGTGGAATCTTGGGTAAGTTACTTAACCTCGGTAGGTCTTAAGTTTCTTTACATATTACATATATAATGAGTAAAATAATAGTACCTACTTCTAGATCTATTGTAAAGTTTAAGTGAGATGTAAATGCATGTAAAGCAGTGACTGGTACATGGTAAATGCACAATAAATTTATGAAACTTACATTTTAATATTCAGCCTGTTTAATTTATAAATGGCTATATATTCATATTCAGCCTAGCTCCTAAAGAACATCAACATATAGTTTCATAGAGAGGCCATCTCTTCATTTCCTAGAGCCACCTTAATTTCTGAAAAGATTCAAACCAACTGTCCTTCCTAACTTGCACTAGAATTGACTGTCTTTGAAAAGTACTACTGAGCTCAGAACAACAACAAATACTTCTAAAAGGAATCCTTTTCTTGGCCAAGTTGTTAGGCTACAAAATAGTCAACAGTAACACACAACCGCCTAAAGAACTGAATTCTGATTTCTCCAAATGAAGAGCCAAGTTTGGAGGGGAAATCTATGAGAAACGGCAGCATTTGTTGCAAACAGCTCTGGCCTTTGTTCTAAGAGATGGCAGCTGGTCCCCTACAGGCGCTGGGATAGGTGTTTGTTCCTGGGCACCAAACCAAACCAAACCAAACCAAACCAAACCAAACCAAAAAACGGAAAACACCAAGAAGTCTAAGATTTATGGGTAAAGAACAGAGCAAAAGAAGAGTTTTAAGACCCATTTTCCAATAAGAAACAACCCCCAAAAATACAACAAAGGAAATCAAAGGTTCAACATTCATTTTGTTTGTAAATTTAGCACTATTGTCATTCCATACGTCAGTGTATTATCAGTTATATATTTAAGAGTTATTTTGAGGGGAAAAAGGGAAGCTGATTACTGCCACCATTTATTAAGCTAAACGGATTTTTCACTGCAAAAGTATCCCTTGGGAAACACAGCAAACACCAGAAAGCAAAGCTGGGCTAGTTACTATAGCAATATTTCTGCCATAACACTAGCATGATATAGAATTTATTACAGCAAATTTAAACTGATGAGCCTCCATTTAAACCTAGTTTTCTTGAAGACATAACAAAAAGTTGAAGACTGCAGGATTTATCTTGTGGGTTGAAATCTCAGTGTCTGCATCTCATTTCCCAGAATCTTCACTGAACATTGCACTCATGGTTGTAAACATAATAGCAACTCTGAATATTTAAATGGTAATCAAGTTAGGTAACTTGTCTCTAGAAATAGTGAAAATGATTAAATGTTTCTAGAAATATCCAGAGATGAATATAAAGCCTGCTATGCCTGAGCAAGAAAACATAGCAAAAACAAGTCTTAATAGCATAATTTAGAGTTGATTAAAATGGATAAAGTACACAGATGTGGAAGTCACAGCACTCCCCAACTGATGCCAGAACTGAAACTTCCCCCTCTTGATTTAATTCGCTTTGATTACCCAATTATTCCTAAATCCTTTCACTCAGTTTCAGTGCCAATAAAACTGATAACAATGCTCACTCATAATGTGACTTTCACTTCCGTCTCATGATACTGCTCCATAAAAGCATGCCCGGCAACATAAGAAAAGTATTCCACACAGTGACAGCACAATGTGGAAAAGCAGAATAAACCTGGATCTGTTTGAAATAAAGCAAGCACAGAAAGCCATTCATCAGAAAAAATCTGAAGATCCCTTCCTTCAACAGAAAGATGGGCGGTAAGGACATTTGTTTAATAGATAAAAATTTTAGGATTATCAGTTATCAAAACGTTTCAATAAGGGCATGGATGCATTTAGACACTGATTGATACAGTTAAAGACGTGATTCTTTTCTTAGGCAAATCATTATCAAGAATAATTAGTATTACTTGTCCAGCTGGCTCTGTTACCCTGAACTAGAAACCTGACCTTCCTGGGTTTCTTATCATTAAATGAGGCAACTGGATAGATTCTCAGGTTCCTTCCATGATTTCTAGTCTCTTTTTGATAGAAATTGGGAATAACCTCCCAAAGCACAAACACTTAGAAGCAGCTTAGAAGTCAATTCATGGGTGATTTAAAAAAAAAAAAATCCTAGAAAGCATTCTCAAAATGCCCATTGTTATTCTTAGTTTAAAATAAAACAGATTTCCTTTCTTTTCCACGATCATCAGTTTCGGAGCAATACTAAAACTGTTTTCCACATGCAAGGAACTTCACAGCTTAAAAAGCATTTTACAAAAAAGAAGCGTTTTACATATACAATCTCATTTTATCCACACCACAACCCCATGAGATCAATATAACAGTTTGAAAGGATTAGTCGCACAGTCAAGTTATGAAAATCCAACTGTTAAAAGTAACAACTTTAAAACAATCTCTTTACAAATACTGGGTATTCCCTCCCCATTATTCATCCATAAATGAGCCCAGATCATCTGTGAGATATTTTTTATCTCAATTTACATTCCAAAGTGCCATGGAGGAATCTAATAGACTTTGGGGGTGGGGTAGGGGGTTCGGGAGGAGGAAGGAAGAGGAAGAGACTATGAAATAGGAAGATGGAGTCAAACCCTGGTGGACTTTGAAATGCACTGTGCAGGAACAACATCCTCTTCCTACCCTTGGCTCCACTGACAAGTGAACCCAGTACATGCTTAGTCAAAAAACAAAAGGGTTAAAGGGTTCTGATGTGCTTTTTGTTTGTTTTTAGGATACTAAACTTGAGAAAAACTTTGTGTGCTGGTTTAAAAGGATGTATGCCCCCTAGAAAAGCCATGTTTTAATCAAAATCCCATTTCATAAAGGTAGAATAATCCCTATTCAATACTGTATGTTTGAAACTGTAATCAGATCATCTCCCTGGAGACGTGATTTAATCAAGAGTGGTTGTTAAACTGGATTAGGTGACAACATGTCTCCCCCCATTTGGGTGCGTCTTGATTGGTTTATTGGAGTCCTATAAAAGAGGAAACATTTTAGGGCGGCTGCCGTGGCTCAGCAGGCAGAGCTCCGACCTGCCGTGCTGGAGGTCTGGAGTTCGATCCCTGGTGCCTCCTGCCCATATGCAAATTAAAAAAAAAAAAAAGAGGAAACATTTTGGAGAATAAGAGATTCAGAGAGAGTAGAGAATGCTGCAGCACCATGAAGCAAAGACTCCACCAGCCAGTGACCTTTGGAGATGAAGAAGGAAAATGCCTCCCAGGGAGCTTCATGAAACAGGAAGCCAGGAGAGAAAGCTAGCAGATGATGCCATGTTCACCATGTGCCCTTCCAGCTGAGAGAGAAGCCCTGACTGTGTCCACCATGTGTCTTCTCACTTCAGAGAGAAACCCTGAACTTCATCGGCCTTCTTGAACCAAGGTATCCTTCCCTGGATGGATGCCTTTGATTGGACATTTCTATAGACTTCTTGTAATTGGGACATTTTCTTGGCCTTAGAACTGTAAACTAGCAACTTACTAAATTCCCCTTTTTAAAAGCCATTCCGTTTCTGGTATATTGTATTCCAGCAGCAGCAAACTAGAACACTTTGCTTCCATCATCTATATGAATTCATCATAAGCAACTTGCCCAGATGTTCAGTAAACACCATTTCTGTTCTGTCCCCTATGAATGGGTCCTCTGGCCAAAGCCTCAACAGCCACTTACTGATCGATGCCACTAGATCTTTTATCTGAATGTGGCAGGAGAACTTATGTAAACAGTAACTTATTTTAAAGACAAAGTTTCATCACACATTTCTCTTACTAGTGGGATCTTTACAAAATATTTTAAAAACCACAAATAATATGCAAGTATGTAGAAGCTGAAACTTTTCAGGAATAGAAAAATGGCAAAATCTTATTGTTGGAAGGAAGCTTAGAAATCATCTAAAATAATTTCCCTTACCTTACAGCTGAGCAATCTGAAACCCAAAAAGGTTAAGTGACTGTTCAAACTTACACCGTTCTGATTGGGAAGGGAGGCTAGATCTCTGGGGTACAGACCCCTAAGCCAGATTTCTTCCTACTCTGTGGGCCACAAAGAAATGCTCAGAGAGGAGTTACAATACTTTCCCCTGCTGGAACGGGCACTGTGACAATGACACTTATACCTTTTACTAAATTTATCTCCAGAAAAATGAGCACGGATCTTCAAATATAAAGGATTTCCTCCAAATAAGGATGACTTTGTGAATTCATTTACTGTACAGAGAATGTAGCTCTTTTCTGGCTATAAAAATTGGGGGAACACTGTTCATATGCATAAAGAGAGTTGTTTTTCTCCCTCTTCCCACAAGCCATCAGAAGGCATAGTGGAGTAAGCTGTTAAAATATTTGCTGCAATGCACCAATAAGGATTCAAAGTAAAACGAAGAATAGTGACGTGGTCTTGCACACAAGCTGCCCCCTCAACCATCTTGAAGATCATTGCATTCCACTGCATGCAGAACAATCTCTCTCTCCTTCGAACGACTGCAAAGTATTCCATTTTATATCTTGCACTGTGCTGTCTGCCTGTTCATTATTAGTTGTCTGTTAGCAGAAGAAAGCTTCGTCTGAAGGTAGCAGACAGGAACCCGTGTCCGGGAGGAAGGGGTTCTGGAGACCAGGAGGGAGAAGGACCCGACAGACGGTACTCACACCAGGGATCAGCATGGTTTCCTCTGTGGGCCAGAGAGCTAGGCTTGGAGTAGTGCTTGGGGTTAGCAGGGTAGGTGTAAAGAGCAGCTGGTGCCCTACGAGGAGAGCAGTGCCCAAGACACTGGCTGAAGAGCTGTCCCGTGCAGCTGAGGGGCAGCGTAAAACGGCAGCTGCCAGGGTTTCCTTCCTTACCTGGAACCACAGAAGTCCAGGAATCCTGTCTCATCTTGTGAAAATGGATGTAGAGAGGGAGCATCCCAAGTCTGCCACCAACACACATGCATACACACAGGCTAAGCCTCATTCTTGGCATATAGAAGTTTGGTATGAACAAGGTACAAATTTCTCCAGGCTAAACATCATTCCACGGGCAATTTGGCTTTTCCTTTGGATCGATGTTGCTTATACAGTGCCATAACAGCTCCTCCAGAGTTCCGTTGTTGGGTTCTAGCAGCCAGTGGTTGGGACAACTCAGGGACAGTGACTGGACAGCACCCTGGGTGTGCCGGCAGACTGACAGGGTGGCATCACTCATGACCCACTGGTGATTGGTGGGACAATTTCCATATATAAAATTAACTAAACAGAAAACAAATGCAAAACAGTATATATCTTGTTATATATACAGTATATATACTTTTTTTTTGGTATGCTGCATGGCAGGAGTCATATTTCATTCTTTTTCTATGTGAGTATACTGTTATTACAGGACCATTTGTTGAATTTTTGTTTGGTTGTTCTTTCTTTCTTTGCTTGTTTTTTTTGGGGGGGAGTACATGGGTCGGGAATAGTATGCTTTCTTAATGTTCAAAAAGTATGCTTGGGCACAGATAAAAAAGAATAGAAAGAAATATCCCTAAATATCTATGTTATTTGGGTTTGAAGGTTAATGGATGATTTTCATATTCTTCTTTATATACTTCCTCATTTTCCAAATTCTCTACAAATGAACATTTATAATCAATAAACAATGTTATTTTCAAAAAACTGAGTCCCTAATGGCAAGGGAGTAAGTGAGGGGTGAGAAATGGCCCTTGTGACTCTGCAGAGCCACTCTCAGAGAGTAAAATCAGTGAGATTTCTGCAAGATAAGTGTAGTACAGAGGCCAGGCTCTGCTTTGGTGGGTATTAAATTCCACAGAGATGCCTGCAAATAACATAAAATCCTCTCAGTCGTTCCCCTAAATCATCTCCTTGTGTGAGGAGCTGCGTTAACCCTGAAACACCCAAGACTGCGGTAAACGTCAAAGGGCTGTTGACATCGAGAATGCTGCTGGTTTGGTTTATAGCCTTCTTCCCCCAAGAGGGTCTCCTGCATTTAGAAAATAAACGGTGCTTATGCTGGGCAGGCACCATGAGACTAGGAGAGAAACAAAACAGATGGATGCTGAGAAAAAAAACTGCCTTCTGGTTGGTATTGATAATGAACTGTTACATCCTATCTGAAATTACTTAATTTCGGAAACCCTGTATTAGAAATATGCTGGCTTCAATAGAGTTCATCAGTTTGTAAAAAAGAGGTGAATCAGAAACAGTTTGGTGAAATACCACCCGTTCCCAAAACACATCCTTCTCTCTGATATGAGCTTAAATACTACCTGGAGGATAAAGGGAAATGCAACGAAGGACATAAGATGTTCTCCGGGCAGCCTTATGATGCTGACAAACAGCTTTGCATCAAAACAAAACATGAAAAAAACAAAAACAATTAGCCACTAAAGGGCACTGAAGCGTTGTCCTTTTTTTACCTGAGATTTCTATCCTAACTTATGGTTTTTGAATGCAATAAAATAACAGTAGTGACGGAGGTAAGCGGCATATGTGAGCAAATATGAGTATAAATCAATTTTAAGTGTATACAGGGAATGCAGATATTTCTTAACTCGGAAATAGAGATTTTCTTTTTGTTGTTTGTTTTTCTTGCAAAATCTTATGAAATCCCCATTCTCTATGACACAGAACCAGTTAGGTCTTCCTTCCTCTATTGACAAATGCAATTTGTACTATCATTACTGGCCGTGGGGAGGGTGGGCAGGGGCACAGAAAAATCTGCACTTAGGTTTTAGGCCACATTGAGGCTTGCCCTGTATCTCTGTCTGCTTCCTCCTATTGCTGAAAAGATGGTGTAGAACTTCATGCTGTAGGATTCAACTGTTTGCTAATTTTCACTGAGCTCAATTCATTTTCTAATTGCATCCCTTTGATATTATTCCAGCGAGAAGCTTCAGGTAGCTTCCACCTGTAAGATATCATTAATTAGCAGCCAACAGGGTGAGCAGGAATCACTGCTCCATTTTCACAGTTAATCGTTTAGTTCATGAATGGTGGTGCTCAAAATATTTTATGCCAGCCCATCTAAAGAAAAGTATATATATGAGTCTAGTTAAATTCAAGGACTCTTAGATTGTGAGGGCCGAGATATTCTTACCTTGAGCTGCCATGCAAATGAGATCATTGTAATTTCAAAGTTCAATTGGAAGAAAATGAAGCAGCTGCTATTTAATCTTTTATGGAGCCTACAATTTGTCTCATTAGCTGGCAAATAGGATAGGCTGGGAACTAAGAGCAGCCTAGGCCCCAACTCTACACGAGAGAAAATGAAGCGATTCCTATCACAGCCCTCACATAGGCCCTCTGGGGAGGGGGTTAGACCTGTTGATGCTGAGCCAGAAATCCTGGCCGCTAGGCCGGCTCTGCAACCCCAGAGACAAGTGACCTGCAGCAAATCACAGAAGCTTTCAGTCTTTAGTTACCTTATCTAAAAAAAGAGAGATTTGGAATTACCCTTGCCCAGGAAAGCAAGGATTCCTAAATGCTTTGAAAACTCTGAAAGGCTATTTAAATGCCATTTGAGAATGACCTGAATTGGCAAACTGAGGCCCTAGTATAGCAGATTTGACAGAGGTGCAGTTGTAAAGCTGGGCCACCCCAAACTGAGACTCAAGGAAAATCCCTGTATTTTTTTTCCTTATCTCCACTCTGCCAGGGAGGCCACTGAGGAAAGGGGAGGCCAGTGTTACTCCCAGGTCATTTTCAACCTGGGAACAGAGCAGCATTTGCTGGTGAGAAGACTTGGTAAGCTGCTGAGAAAAGTCAGGAGACCACAGCAGGCAACTTTAACTCACTGCAGATAGAGGTGGGGAGGTGGGCAAGAAACAAGGAGCAGAAAGAGCCCTGAGGGCTGAGGGGGGAGCAGAAAGCTTAGGTTGGGTTCTGGCTGTACCATCACCTAGCTTTGTGACTTTATGCAGGTTACTAAACCTTTTAATTTCCTGCTACTTAGTCTGTTGACTGGAAAAATGGGAAAAATAATACCTGCCACATGGAGTGATAAGAATTGAATGTAGTATCATCCCAAGTCCTGGATAAGTATTCATTGAGCAAAAATCTGACAGTAGAGTGGGTAGAGCAGGGCTGAAAGTCAAACAAATCTATAAACCTGTTTCAAGTCTTTAGCCTCAGAGTGGCGCGCTATGAGGGGTAGTGATACAGCTGTAGCCCAAAGCCCATGGAGAGAAATGAATAAAACAGATAGCGATTTAGAAGAAGAAAAAAAAAAAGTAGGAAGGGGGCGGGGTGATCCAGAAACGCCCCAAACATCTCCTATGAACAGAGCATTTGACAGATTCTCTACCTGCCCAGAAGTTCCTGTGTTAGAATATGGGTTGTTTCAGGTTCTGTCTTAGAGGGGAAAGGAGAGGCTAAGGAGTGGAACTTGGACCACTGCTCACTTTAATGTTTTCTAAGTTCATTTGGGGAAAAAAAAATCTACCGCTAATTTTTTTCTTTAAGTTTGTCTTAGAGAATAGACCTAATTACTAGAATAGCTATCTCTTGGAACCTTATCCTGAGTTTCAAGAATTAGATGACAAAGATGGGGAAAAGACACTGCTGATTAGAAATCATAATTGCAAGGGAAGGGAATGACAGACTCATACAATCTAGTTCAAAAACTTATACTTACGATAACAAGTTTTCAAAAGGTCAAAGAAAAAGTGTTGAGAAGACCTTCAGACTGTACAACCTCAGGAAGTGGGAAACATACATGGCGTCAGAAGTTAACACCGAAGTGCAGAGGCTAGAAGGAAAGCACCGAGGTAACTAAGGAGGTATATGAGAGGTGTGGCATGAGCTTGGGAGGAGTGACAGGAGCAAATATTGACCGAAACCCGAAGACTTGCAAAAACCTAAAAAGACCACAAAAGCTTAGGGGTTGGGGATGGAGAATGACTCTATTCAAGCATTTTTACAGCAACCAGTAACCAGGTGCTAGGCCAGGTGCATCTGGGGAGAAGTGAGGGAGAATGTCTCTCCTTTTTATATCATGCTGATGGGGCTGCAAAAGTAATATTGCCTTGTACCCTGTGACTTACAGAGCTCTCCCTGCAATAGCTCCTTAAGTCTTCACTTAGATCCTGCCATCCATTATCAGAATGAACGCTAGAGGAAGGGAGATGGGGAAAAGGTTTCACAGACACCGTGCAGAACTGGGACTCTATCCCCACCCTTGATACCTGCCCCTGAGTTAAGCCAGTCTACCTGTATCTTTCTTCCCTGAGGGTGAGTCTGTCCCAGAAGGGTCTTCAATCTTTTATTAAAATACTTCTACTACAGGGTGCACCTACTGGACCAGCGCTATGCCTAGTAGAGGACAAAAGCTAAGCATGGTCTAGGACTGAGATCCATGCCCCCATTTTACGACTGAGGAAACTGAGGCTCAGAGAGGTTAAGTACTTTGCCCAAGGTCACCAAGTTAGTAGGTCACAAGGCCATGATTCCAATCCAGGTCCATCTGGCATGCTGTCTCTCCCTACATGACTCCTCCCCTAGAGGCTGTGAAAAGTAGAATCTGGACAGAAAAAGAAGGAAAGGGAGGGCATTGGAGGCAGGGAGTCAGAGACAGGAATGCCTGGGAGATGGTCCAGCAGTGTGAGGAGCAGTACTGAGGGCTGAGCAGGTGGAGAAAGGCCTTCAAGTGAAGCAGCAGAATCTTGCTTTGATGTGGTATGTGCAAATCCAGATCGAGCCTGCTAAAACTATCAACTCAAATTAACTTCCTAATTATCAACAGTCAAGGCTCTTATTCTCAGTCCTTTACATCAAGGGTGGGGAAGGCTCTGATAAAGTTGGACTTCCAGAAGTATGTTTTGCAAGGTCAGTGTTCTCTGTGAGGGGTCTGCTACCCCTCTCACTAGTGCATCCCAACTGAGATCATCATCTCCAAAACCAATGTGCTCCTTTTCCCCATATTCCTCATCCTGTTACTGACCTCACCATCTACCTAGTCATCCAGGTCAAGCATATGGGAATCACCATGCATGGAAGACTCATACAGATGAGTAGGAGTGGCCCCTGCCCTTCAGAGCTAGAGAAGAAAACCTCTATCATAGTATCAGAAGTATCATAGTACTTGATAGGATATATACAAGTGCTTCAGAGGCATCCACATTAGCCTGGGGTGTCAGAAAAAGCTCTTCAGAGGGGCTGATGCTTGAACTGAATCATAATAAATAGGAGTTGACCAAGGAAAAAAGGAGGAAGGGAACTTCAGGTTGTGGGAACAGCATATGAAAACTACAAGGGGATTTATGAGCATCAGACATTATAGTAACTTGAAGTAACCAACATGACTGGAAGGAAGATTGTGAGGAGGTGGTGGGCCGTGTGGCTGGAGTAAGATGCAGGGACTGAACTCCAAGGCTCAAGTGTGAGAAACTAAGGGAGGCTATCGGAAACAATGAGGACGGTAAGTAGGGAGTAATCTGACCAAAGCTGCAATATACGAGGAGCACTCCAGCAGGAGATGGAAGGGAGGTGGGGAGAGGATGGGAAGACCAGCCAGAAGGCAAATCCAGGAGGGAAGGCTTAGAGCCTGCATGAGGACAGTGAAGGTGGTGATGGAGTCATGTGGACAGGAAGGAGAGACAGTGAAGAGACAAAATCTATGGACTGTATTGGATAATGAAAGATGGAGTATGAATGGCAATGAAGGGCTCAAGCATGATGCTTTATCTGGAAAGAAATCTAGGTGTTTCGTGATGGGAAGAAGAGTTTAATCTGGTACATGTTGTAGTTTGAGAAAGCTCTTGGAATCCAAAAAACATTTGGGGATATGGATCTGGAGCTCATAAGACAATGTCCAGGTTGGAGACAGAGCTTGGGGAGTGACCAACTTATAAGAGATAGCTGAAGTCATGCTTTGGTGAGGCCACCTAGGAAAGAGTAGAGAATAAATAAAATGGAAAGCTAAACATGAAAACTTGGGAACAACAATCAGAAGAAAATATGTCTGGAATGGAATTCAACATCCAGAAATAGATTCACATATCTATGGCAAATTGATCTTTGACAAAGGTGATAAGGACATGCAATAGAGAAAGAATAATCTCTTCAACAAATGGTACTGGGAAACTTGGATATCCACAGGTAAAGAATGAATTTAGACCCCTTCCTCACAGCATTAAAAAAATTAACCCAAAATGGATCAAGGATCTTAACACAAGAGCTAAAGCTGTAAAATTCTTGGAAGATATTAGGGGCAAAACTGCATGACTTGGTTTAAGTGGTGGATTCTTAGATATGACACCAAAAACATGAGCGGCAAAAGAAAAAGTAAACAAATTTGAGTACATCAACATTAAAAAATTTTGTTCTTTGAACGACATTATCAAGAAAGTGAAATGACAACCAACCAAATAGGAAAAAATAGTTGAAAACCATATATTAGATAATGGCTTAATATTTAGACTAAATAAATAATTTTTACAACGCAACAACAAATAGATAAACAACCCAATTTGAAATTGGCACAGAGGACTTGAACAGAAATTTCTCTAAAGAAGATTTAAAAAAGGACCAATAAGCACATAAAAAGATGCTCAACAGCATCAACCATTAGGGAAATGCAAATCAAACCCACAATGAGATACCACTTAATACCCACAAGGATGGCTACTATTTAAAACTATGGAAAATAACAAGTGTTGGAGAAGCCATAGAGAAATTGGGACTCTAGCACATTGTTGGTGGGAATGTAAAACAGTGTAGCCATTGTAGAAAGCAATATGGTGGTTCCTCAAAAAGTTAAACATAGAATTACTTATAACCTGGCAGTTCTACTTCTAGGTTATGCTGGTCTGAATCTGTGGTGGACCCCAGAAAAGCCATGTTCTTTGATCCTTATTCAATATTGCTAGGTGGGAGCATTTTGATTGTTTCCATGAAGATGTGACCCACCCAATTGTGGGTGGTAACTTTTGATTAGATGATTTCCATGGAGGTATGTCTCCACCCACTGAAGGTGGAGTTGCTTGCTGGAATCCTTTAAAAGAAGAAACATTTTGTAGAGAGTCCCTTTTTTGGTAGAGCCACAAGAAAGCCAACAGATGCCGCCATGTTCGCCATGTGCCCTTCAAGCTGAGAGAGAAATGTTGAACGTCGTCGGCCTTCTTGAACCAAGGTATCTTTCCCCGGATGCCTTAGATTGGACATTTCTATAGACTTGTTTTAATTGGGACATTTTCTTAGCCTTAGAACTGTAAACTAGCATCTGATTAAATTCCCTTATTTAAAAGCCATTCCATTTCTGGTATATTGCATTCCGGCAGCTAGCAAACTAGAACACAGGTATGTGCCCAAAGAAAGTGAAAATAGTATCTCAAACAGAAACTTATACAACAATGTTTACAGCAGCATTATTCTCAATAACTAAAAGGTGAAAACAACCCAAAATTATTAAAAATGAACAGATAGACAAAATGTGGTACATACACACAACGGGATATTATTCAGGCATAAGAAAGTAAAAAAAAAAAAAAGGAAGTTCAGAGATATGCTGCACCATGGAAGAACCTTGAGAGCGCTATGCTCAGTGAGGTGTGCAAGGCACAAAGGACAAATACGTCTGATTATCACTTATAAGAGATAACTAGAAAGAGCAAATTGGCAGAGGTAGAAAGTAGATTAGAAGTTACCAGGGGCTCGGAGAAGGGGAGGGGGAGTGTATGTTTGGAAAAGCATACATACATACTTACATAAGTAGATAAATAAATAATAAACAGAACGAAGGAAAGACAAAAAGATGTCTATGAAATGGTTAAAGAAGATGTCTATGAAATGGTTAAAGAAAGAAGAGAGACAGAAGAACCAGGAATGGGACCGCAGAAGGGAGGAAAAATGTTTTCAAGAAGCAAGGGGAAAGCAGGGTCAAAGAAGTCAGTGAGGTCAATAATATAAAAAAAGGGCCCCTGGCTTTGGTACCTAGAGACCATCATTGGCTGCAGGGCCAATGGAAAGAAAGCAGGTGGTTACAGAGGCTCTTTCAAGAAAGGCAGACAAATGGGGAAGGAGAGGACGAAGATGGCAGCTAGAGGGGATTGGGAGGTCAAGTGAGGGTTAGAAAGGGTTTGAGTATTTTTTTTTTCACATTTATATATGTATACAAGTAAAGAATGTAAGGAGAGGCTAAAGCTTTAGGAAAGAGAAAGAGAGATTGGTGGGGTACCTAGGGCATAAACCCAGTGGCCAGGGGAGGATTCTCTACCAAGAGCAGTGTATATAGATGCAGTAGTGTGTACATGATGAGAATGAAGCTGAAAGGGTCTCAGGGAGGTAAGATTTTCAGGAAGCATTGCCTACCTCTTGTCTATTTCAAACATTGGGAAGATGGGCTTTGCCAATAGCTCATATTACTTCCAGGACTCCAGGAAGGTTACTGTTGTTGTTATTATTATTATTGTTATTATTACTATATCAATGTTTCCCATTGCCTACCTCCTGCCTATTTCAAACCACTGCCAATGATGGTCTCTAGGTACCAAAGCAGGGGGCCCTTTTTTATATTATTGACCTCACTGAGTTCTTTGACCCGGCTTTCCCCTCGCTTCTTGAAAACATTTTTTTCCTCCCTTCTGTGGTTCCATTCCTGGTTCTTCTGTCTCTCTGGCCACATCTTCTTTAACCATTTCATAGATATCTTTTTTCTTTCCTTTTCCTTTCCTTTCCTTCCTTCCATTTATTAGGAAGGAACTAATTAAGTGGAACCCTCTTAGCCTTCCCTAGAACTCTCTGGGAAACTTTTCCTCTGAGCAGTTATCACACCAGAGTAGACTTGCTGGGTACCAGTCAATCTGACTTCCTGAAGGACAACGATAATGTCCTGCCCAGTGCTGATTCTCCAGCACCATGCCCTGCACAGGGAGGGCATGCAGGGAACCTCTGTCCTGGCTGGGCTCCACAACCTAGAAGACCAAGGTGGCCAGGAAGAAGAAGGCACCATCTTGCTAAGGATCTGCTGAGGGAGTCAACCGGGCACCAGAATCCAGCCGAGTCCCAATGGATCTATGCAAGGCCCTCATAGAGCCTGTGTGTTGGTGTGAATATGTGTGTGTGTGTGTGTGTGTGGAAGTGTGTGTGTGTGTATGCCATCTATGCTATTACACACTTCTTGGAATCTTGGTCCCTAGAAAAACAGAGCTTCAAAGATCATTCCTTACTCAGTAACTCACAGCTATAAAATCACAAGGGGATTTTTGGAACTTCTCATATCTTAATCTGGTTCTGAAAAGATTTCGTTTTTAATTCCATTTAGTATCTCAGAGAGTCCTCAAGCAACATTGGGAAGATGGGCTTTGCCAATAGCTCATAATACTTGCAGGACTCCAGGAAGGTTACTGTCGTTGTTATTATTGTTATTGTTATTATTACTATATCAAGGTTTTCCATGAAGCCAAGAAGCCCATTTACTCCAGATTTGCTTGGTTGTGGCTGCCCTGGAGTTACCTTGACTTCACCAGAATTTACACAAGATTAATGAGCCCTGCAGGCTCTGGCCACACTCACCACGCTGGGATAATAACCTCCCCAGGAAATATCCTCTTATTCCACAGCACGTACATGTGCATCCACCCAAAACACACTGAAAATTCACCAACAAAGCAGCTTGAGCAACAGTGGGGAGCATGTGACAGCCTGGTTTCCACTGGAAGGAGGAAAAAGGCTGCTCTTCCAACAGGATCAACTTCTTTCCTAGGGGCAAGTGTTCTCTTGCTGAATTTTAATCCATCATTCTTTATTTTTTCAACAAAGTCAAAAGTTGCATCCTGTCACTTCTAAACAGCAAAGAAATTAAAGGTGTAAATAAGTTTAGAAACAGCCCCTTTCCTTTTTCATTGCAGAAGTGTCGAAGGGAGAGGCATGGACAATGGGAAACTCAAGAACTTAAGGCCAATTAGGTCTGGGTTCCAGTCCAGCTCTGCCACTTACTAAAGAGGGGATTTGGGCTAGACAAACTACTTTCCTTCTGTGACTCCATTTTCTCATCAACAGAACCACACTGAGTTGGGGTAGGGATCGAATGTAAATGCTACCACAATACCCAATGTATCTTGAGCCCTCAATGAGGCTTCTCTTTGCCCTACCTCATTGCTTTTTGTTCTTGTTTTCTTTTTTGTGAAAAATAACATATATACAAAAAAAAGCAATAAATTTCAAAGCAAAGCACAACAATTAGTTGAAGAACATATTTCAGAGTTTGATATGGTTTACTATTCCACAATTTTAGGGTTTTTACTTCTAGATGCTGGAGACTAAAAGAAATATCAATTTAGTGATTCAGCAATCAGATTCGGTTGTTAAACCCAACTTTCTCTGTATAACTCCACTATCACTTTTGGTCTTCCTCCCACTCTTTAGGGGTATTTGGGCTATGCCCATTCTAACTTTTTCATGTTGAAAGGGCTGTCAATACTATGGGGCAGGGAGATGGAACTATCTGATGTTCTGGAGAGGCTGGGCTCTTGAGGTTTCAGGACTTGTCTGGTCCATCTGGAGGTTATAGGTTTCTGGTTAAGGTTATTGTTCTTTACTGGTTTCTTCTAGGAGTTTCATTTTGTCCTTTAAAAATTGGAGGCAAAGGAAAGAAAAATTAACTTTCTTTTCCTGTCTCCCTATTCCCTCCACCTCAATATATATCTAAAAGAGATGCTGTCAGGGGAAGGAAGGAGGGAATGAGGCAGTTCTGAAGAAACCCTGAACAAGAGATTAGAGAAGGCAGCAGGAAGAGAGATGTCATACCTGCCTGCTCACGGTGCCTGAGGGCTGAGGCAGGTGAGGCAGGCACACAGCAAGCAGGGAAGTGGGGACTCCCTCCAGGCTGGTGCTGGCTGCTCGCCTCCCACACCAGAAACGGGGGTGGCTGTGTCCCTCTGCTTCCTGGGGCACTGTGCAGAGGCCTCCGTGGACATCTGCCTAGACATGAGTTGGAGTCTATGGGTTTGCCGGCTAACGTGAACATTTTCCCTGAGTGGAATAGTGCAGTGGAGCCGCAGACAACAGAGGGAGTTCTACAAAATGAGAAGTCATGGAAACCTGGACTTTGGCTCCCTGCAACTCACCCAGGGGAAGTGAAAGGGCTCCCTTTGGGTCTGAGGGCCACAGGGCACGGCAGCTCACCAGGCCACACAGCCCCTGAGCCTAAGGGCAATGTTCACTGTTACAGAAGTATCTTTTCTTCCTTGAGGCCCTGCGCTCAGGAGCAGTTGTCTGGGAGAAAGCCTCTCCTGCACAGGCCCATGCCAAGGTGCAGACACAGCCCCATTAAGAACTCTGGCATTCACAGATTGGCCCTGCCTGCTTTCAGAACAGCTTAGGAGGCACGTGGGCTTCTGTGTAAAGGGGCATTCCCTCTGGGTTTTTCCTAACCTTCTTCTCCAAGTTTCAGATGTACTGCCTTCACTCTAACCCCCTCTCTTCCACATCTTCGTGATGGTACCGATTTCTATCACGACCTCTCTCACATCTCGCTTTTCCAGACCAGAGCCCCAGGGTACGCAGATGTCTTTTAAGCTACAGCCCACGTATCCTTGATTCAGTCACTGCCAACCCTCACCAGACTTGCCTATCCTCTGAAATACTGATACCACATAGCCAGGGAAAGCAGAGACAGGGCATTTGCCCCATGGCAGATAGGGCTGCCCAAACAACTTCCTCAAGCAGCTGGCCAACTGGACCTGACAGAGGGAGCCCTGACCCTTCCTGCCTGCTTTTCTTCCTCATTTTGGAGGCAGTATATGCATGGCATAGAAATGCACAGACATGGGAATCTGACCAGCTATATTCAATTTCTAGCTGCATGACTTGGGCAAGTTAATTAACTTCTCTAGTCACAGTTTCCTCATTTGTGAAATGGGAATAATAAAGTACTTACCTCCCATAAAGGAGATATACATGAAGCTCTTAGAACTCTGCCTGGCACATAGTAAGTGATCAGCACATACCATCATCATCATCATCATCACTGGGCACCCTTCATTCCTTCTGGGGAGTCTTTTTTGACTTCCTGGGCAGCACATACATTTCTTCCTCTGTGCCTCCCTACTGCCGTGCTCAAGTCACTAGTTTCACACTCAGCATGTCACACTTAATAAAGTGTGTGTTGATCCAACTGGACCATGTGTTCTAAACCTTTCTATGCCGTAGATCCCTCTGGCAATCTGGTAAATGCATTAAATGGGATACAAGGATAGTTCAGTGGTAGAATTCTCTCATGCCATGCGGAGATTCCTGGCCTGTGCACTTCAAAAAAAAAAAAAAATCAGCAAACGGTGCTGCAATAACTGGATACTCACATGGGAAAAGAATGAAATGTGACCCATCACATGGCATACTATAAATAAATAAATAAATAATATGCATAAAATGAAGTAAATAGGATTACAAAGGAAACTTGTACTGAAATTAGTTATCAAACTATTTTTGGGCAGGCCATGGTGGTTCAGCAGGCAGAGTTCCCACCTGCCATGTCGGAGACCTGGGTTCGATTCCTGGTGCCTCCCCACGCAAAAAAAATATATATATATATTTGAACATCTGTGATGTGGCAATATAGATGCTTCTTTATTGACATATTAAATAACAACATTTAATGCTATGTCTTAGTAATTACCTTAACTTTGAAGTAGTGATGAACATCAAGGATATTTTCAGTTAATAACAACTGTAAGTAGTATGAAAATACCCGTGATCTCTATTGATGACAAGGCCACAGGTGGTACTAATATTACTCTGGTCCATTCTCTATATTCAGAAGTAAAGGAATGTTACACTTCAGCTAGAGATTAGTG